>CAUYLG010022135.1:0-10981 GCA_963573385.1 Cacajao melanocephalus
TCTCTTTGTAGGTTGTTAAAAACTTGCTTTATGTGCCTGTGTGCTCCTGTTTTGGGTGCATATATACTTAGGATTGTTAGTTCTTCTTGACGCATTGATCCTTTTACCATTATGTAATGCCCTTCTTTGTCTCTTTTGATCCTTGTTGGTTTAAAGTCCGTTTTGTCAGAGACTAGGATTGCAACTTCTGCTTTTTTTTTTTTTTTTTTTTTTGCTCTCCATTTGCTTGATAAATCTTCTGCCATCCCTTTATTTTGAGCCTATGTGTGTCCTTGCATGTGAGATGGGTTTCCCAAATACAGCACACTAATGGGTTTTGACTTTTTATCCAATTTGCCAGTCTGTGTCTTTTGATTGGGGCATTTAGTCCATTTACATTTAAGGTTAATATTGTTATGTGTAAATTTGATTCTGCCATTTTGATGCTAGCTAGATGTTTTGCCCATTAGTTGACACATTTTCTTCATTGTATCAATGGTCTTTACCATTTGGTACTTTTTTGGAGTGGCTGGTACTGGTTGTTCCTTTCTATGTTTAGTGCTTCTTTCAGGAGCTCTTGTAAGGCAGGCCTTGTGGTGATGAAATCTCTCAGCAATTGCTTGTTCATAAAGGATTTTATTTCTCCTTCACTTGTGAAGGTTTGGCTGGATATGAAATTCTAGGTTGAAAGTTCTTTTCTTTAAGGATGTTGAATATAGGCCCCCACTCTCTTCTGGCTTGTAGGGTTTCTGCCAAGAGATCTGCTGTGAGTCTGATGGACTTCCCTTTGTGGGTAACCTAACCTTTCTCTCTGGCTGTCCTTAGCATTTTTTCCTTCATTTCAACCCTGGTGAATCTGACGATTATGTGCCTTGGGGTTGCTCTTCTTGAGGAATATCTTTGTGGTGTTCTCTGTTTTTCCCATACTTGAATGTTGGCTTGCCTTGCTAGGTTAGGGAAGTTCTCCTGGATAATATCCTGAAGAGTGTTTTCCAGCTTGGAGTCATTTTCTCCGTCACATTCAGGTACACCTATCAAACGTAGATTAGGTCTTTTCACATAATCCCATATTTCTTGGGGGCTTTGTTCATTTCTTTTCACTCTTTCTTCTGCTTGTTTGCTTCAGCTATTGAAATTTTTGTATGCCTTGTGAAGTACTCATGCTGTGTTTTTCACCTCCATCAAATCATTTATATTCTTCTCTAAGCTGTTTATTCTAGTTAGCATTTCATCTAACCTTTTTTCAAAGTTCTTAGTTTCTTTGCGTTGGGATACAACATGTTCTTTCAGCTCAGAAAGGTTTATTACCCAACTTCTGAAGCCTGTTTCTGTCAGTTCATCAGACTCATTCTCCATCAAGCTTTGTTCCCTTGCTGGTGAGGAGTTGTGATCCCTTGGAGGACCAGAGTCATTTTTGTTTTTGGTGATTCCATTCTTTTTTGCTGGTTTCTTTCCATCTTCATGGATTTATCTACCTGTGCTCTTTGTAGTTGGTGACTTTTGCATGGGGTCTCTGAGTGGTCATCCTTTTTGTTGATATTGAAGTTATTTCTTTCTGTTTTGTAGTTTTCCTTCTAACAGTCAGGCCCCTCTGTTACAGGACTGCTGGAGGTCCACTCCAGACCCTGCTTGCCTGGGGATCACCCATGGGGGCTGCAGAACCATAAGGGTTGCTGCCGGTTTCTTCTTTTGTTATCTTCATCCCAGAAGGGTACCCGCCAGATGTCAGTATGAGCTCTCCTTTATGAGGTGTCTCTTTGGATATATGGAGGTCAGGGAGCTGCTTGAGGAGACAGTCTGTCCCTGATAGGAGCTCAAGTGCTGTGCTGGGAGCACAACTGTTTCATTCAGAGCGGCTGGGCAGGTACATTTAAGTCTGCTGCAGTGGAACTGATAACCGCCTCTTTTCCCAGGTGTTCTGTTCAGGAAGATGGGGCTTTATTTATAAGTTCCTGACATGCTGCTGCCTTTTTTCAGAGATGCCGTGCCCAGCAAGGAGGTATTCTAGTCACAGTCTGCCAGCAGAGGCATTGCTGAGCTGCTGTGGGCTCTGCCCAGCTGCTGTGTAAACTTTCTTGCAGTTTTGTTTACAGACGTACAGGTAGAACTGCCTCAGTAATGGCAGACTGCCTCAGTATTGGTGGACTGCCTCAGTAATGGCGAATACCCTTCCCAGCACTGAGTTGGACCATTCCAGGTCCAGCTGCACTTGCTGCAAAACTCTTAATCTGGAACATTTCATATTGCTGGTCTTTGTGGGTGTGGGATCCACTGAGCCAGATCACCTGGCTCCCTGTTTCAGCCCCTTCCTTTTCAGTTGAATGAGCGGCTCTGTCTCCAAGACATTCCAGGCCCGGTATTTGTATTACAAGAATATCACACCTTTTGTAGGTGTCCTAAAATTCTTGAATTTTTGGTTTCTTTTTTTAAATTCAGTCTTTTTAGTTTTGCTTTTGAGTTTGGAAGTTTTTATTGTCATATCCTCAAGCTCAGGGATTTTTACCTCAGCTGTGTTGTCTAACAGTGAACCCACCAAAGGCATTCTTTGGTTATTTTACAGTGTTTTTGATCTCTAGCATTAAAAAAAATAGAGATAGGATATTGTTATGTTGCCCAGGCTGGAGTGCAGTGGCTATTCACAGGCAGAATCATAATGCACTACAGTGTTGAACTCCTTGCCTCAAGCAATCCTGCTTCCTCAGTCTCCTGAGTAGCTGGGATTACAGGCATGTACCACTAGGCCTGGCTTTCTAGCATTTTTAAATTCTTAGAATTTTCATCTGCCTGTTTACATTATTTGTCTTTTCTTGCATGTCATCTACTTTTTTTGTCCCATTAAGGTTTATAGCATATTAATCATAATTTTAAAATTTCTGGTCTGATAATTCCAACATTTGTACCCTATCTGCCTCTGGTTTCCAAACCTGTTCAGTTTATTCAAACTGGTGTGTGTGTGTGTGTGTGTGTGTGTTTTAGTATGCCTTCTAATTTTTTGTTGAAAGGTGGGGACATGATGTTCTGGGTAAAAGAAACTGCAGGAAATAGGCCTTTATTAAATGTTGTTGAAAGAAAAACTTCAACCTAATTAAATTTAATGGTGTTTAATTGAGCAGTGAACTATTTGCAAATTGGGCAGTCCCCAGAATCACAGCAGATTCAAAGACTCCGGGGTTGCCTTGTGGTCAGAACTAATTTATACACACAAAAAAATAAAGTAACATACAGCAATTGGAAGTGAGGTATAGAAACAGCTGGATTGGTTACAGATTGGCCTTTGCCTTCTCTGAATACACTTTGAAAACTCAGCAGTGTATGAGTGTTTGAAGTATGGAGGTGGGGATTAGCCAAGATTCAGCCATTGTTACAGGAGCATACGCCTAAGTTAGATTTTCAATCTTGTCTACCTATTAAGTTAGGTTGCATTTTGTCCACAAGGACTCAAGTATAGAAGTACAGAGTCCTTCTCAGGCCATAATTCGTTCAGTTCAACAATGTGTAAGTAAGGTGCAGAAGACAGGAAATTCTATAGTTCTATAACTATGTCTCAGTGTTTGGTGAGCTTGTGCCCCTGGACTATGAACTTCAGCCGTGCTTCTCAGTTATGTTCTCCTTTTAGTTTGGGCAAGATGGCTAGAGTGGGCTGGAGTTGAGCATTCTCCTTTTTTCAGTTAGAAAAGGCCCTGATAACACCCTAGGTTAGGCCCTGGAAAAAAAAAGTTAATCCTTAAATGATGTGGGGATTAAGAGTGCTGACCATCTGCACAGTAGAAAACTCATTTATAACTTTTGACTCTCCAAAAACTTAACTACTCAGCCTACTGTTGATGAGAAGTCTTACTGATAACATAAACAGTTAACACATATTTTATATGTTTTATATATATATATATATATATATATACACCATATTTTTACAATAAAATGAGCTAGAGGAAAGAAAATGTTGTTAAGAAAATCATAAAGAAGATAAAATAAATTTACTATTTATTTAGTGGAAGTGGATCATCATAAAGGTCTTCACATTGACTAGGCTGAGGGGGTGGAGTAAGAAGAGAGGTTGGTCTTGCTGTCTCCAATGTGGTAGAGATGAAAGAGGAGATAAAAGGTGAGGCAAGAGAGGCAGGTATACACGGTTTAACTTTACAGAAACACATCATAATTTCTGCCTGACTGTATTAGTCTGGTCTCACACTGCTATAAAGATACTACCTGAGGCTGGGTAATTTATGAAGAAAGGAGATTTAATTTGACTCACAGTTCTGCACATCTGGAGAGGCCTCAGGAAACTTGCAATCATGGCTGAAGGTGAAGGGGAAGCAAAGCATGTCTTTCATAATGGCAGGAGAGAGAGAGCATGCAGGGAAAACTGCCACTTTTAAAACCATCAGATTGTAATTGCCCAATGGGTTCACCTAGCCCACTGCCTAGATAGAGCCAATTTATCAAGACAGGGGCATAGCAATGTAGAAAGGGTAATTAATGCAGAACTGGCTGTGTGAGAGACTGGAGTTTTATTATTACTCGAATCAATCACCCTGAGCATTCGGGAATCGAAGTTTTTCCCTTCATTACTTGGGGTTAGCAGCTTTACAGATAAAGGTGGTTCTAATCATAAGCCCAACTGAATTTGCATAAAACAGTAGAGTTAGCCTATCTCTTCCTGCTGGTTCTGGTTCCTCTTCTGGTGCTGGTTCTCATCTTACTAATAAATACCCTTTGTGGCTTTTTCCCCCAGAATAGGGCATGTTCATTGCATTAAAAGTTGTTCAGGCAGATATCCTTTCTCCTCAATGATTTTTTTAATGGTGTCTGGGATCTCTGTGTCTTTTGATCGCCAGAAGGTGCTTCTACTGTTATCTTAGCATTTTAAAAGGCAAACCTCTTTCTGCATGTATCAAGCCATTTTTTACTGGCATTAAATTCTCCAGCTTTATATCTTTCACCTTCCTTTTGCTTTAAGTTGTCAGATCATATCGAAGTCTATAGGTATGCATTGCTTGTAGCAACCCTGCACTCACATAAAAACTGTATTTTCAATACAATATAAAAAGGTATTTTGTGAAAAGTGCAAGGATTTCATGCATGCTGGCATTGCTCCAGCAACGGCTTCCTGAATTTTCTTTCCTTTTTGTTTTTAAACTGTGGTCTTTACACTGGATTTATTAATCTTGAAATGGTAAGCAACCACAGCTTCAGACCTCAATCTATGGCACACATCAAACAATTCAACTTTTTCTTGTAATGTAATTACTTTTCTATGTTCCTCGGGAGCACTTCCAACATCACGAGTGGCACTTGTATAGCTCCCATGGTATTAGTCAAGGTTTACAATTAAAACTGCCTCTGCAAAAATTCTATTAGTGAGAAGATTTTGGCAGTTGGGGAGATCTTATCTGGCCAACTCCCGTCTGGCCTCTAGCATTCAAGCTGCCAAGCTAGCTTTGGAAAACATTTAGGTTATAGTCTAAATGATAATTGCCCTTCCCTGAAACTCAACTGCCTTTGTAAACCTAACGAGAGACCACTAGGCTAGGAGGAGGAGAGGAGCATGAATTTTGCTAAGGTGTAGACATAAAAGATTGCCAGCCATTATTCTAGAGGTCACAAGATAACATCACTAATGTAGAATGTAAGATTAGCCTTTTCAGATATCTTTTCAGGTTTTGTGTATGTCTGAAACCCATGGCTCCACCGGGACACACCAAATGATGGCTCCTGTGGCCCTACCCAGAAAAAATTCAGGCTGAAGAAGGATCATTTCCCACACTCCTGTAATTGCACCCCAACAGATTAGCAGCATGTACCAATTTCCTAGCCACTTCCACTCCTTCCCCACAACTGTCTTTGAAAAACCCCTACCCTAGACTTCCTCTAAGATGGCCTAATAGGAACAGCTCCAGTCCACAGTTCCCAGAGAAAGCCATCCAGAAGGCGAGTGATCTCCACATTTCCAACTGAGGTACCATGTTCATCTCACTGGGACTAGTTAGACAGTGGATGTAGCTCAAGGAGGGCAAGCCGAAGCAGGGTGGGACGTCACCTCACCCGGGAAGTGGAAGGGACCAGAGAACTCCCTCTCCTAGCCAAGGGAAGCCACTAGGAATGTTTCCCAACACTCTGGGACTCTGGCTCTGATCATGCACTATTCCCACAGCCTTCATAACCCATAGACCAGGAGATTCGCTCAGGTGCCTACAACTCCAGCACTCCGAGTTTCCAGCACAAAAGTGGGCGGCTGTTTTAGCCACAGCAGTTTTTTTTTTTTTTTTATTCCCTAGTGGTACCTGGAACGTCAGCAAGACAGAACTGCTCATTCCCCTGAGAAAGGGGGCTGAAGCCAGGGAGTCAAGTGATCTGGCTTGGCTGGTCCCACCCCCAAGAGGACCAGCAAGCTAAGTTCCATGTCTTGAAATTCTAGCAGCCAGCACAGCAGTCTGAGCTCATGGGGGAAGGGAGGGGCATCCACCATTGCTGAGGCTTGGGTAGGCGGTTTTAACCTTGCCTGTGTAAACAAAGTCACCAGGAAGTTTACACCGCAAATGGGCAGAGCCCATGGCAACTCAGCAAAGCTTCTGCAGGCAGACTGTCAACCAGACTCCCTTCTTGCTGGGCAGGGCATCTCTGAAAAAAGGCAGCAGCCTGTCAGGGACTTATAAATAAAGCCCTCACCTTCCTGGGACAGAGCACCAGGGAAAAGGGGCGGTTGTAGGCTGACTTCAGCAGACTTAAAGTCCCTGAGCAAAGGCTCTGAAGGAATCTCCCAGCACAGTGCTTAAACTGTGATAAGGGACAGCTTGCCTCTTCAAGTGGCTCCCTGATCCCCATGTATCCTGGCTGAGAGACATGTCATACGGGAGAGCTCTGGCTGACATCTGGCAGGTACCCAACTGGGACAGAGCTACCAGAGGAAGGAACAGGCCACAATCTTTGCTATTCTGCAGACCTCGTGGGTGATTCCCAGGGAAGCAGGATCTGTAGTGGATCTCCAGCAAACTCCAGCAGACCTGCAGCAGAGGGGACTGACTGTTAGAAGGAAAACTAACAAACAGAAAGAAATAGCTTCAACATCAACAGAAAGGATATCAACTCAGAGACCCCATCCAAAAGTCACCAACTTCAAAGACCAAAGTTAGATAAATACACAAAGATGAGAAGAAACCAGCACAAAAAGGATGAAATCACAAAAAAACCAGAATGCCTCTTCCCCTCCAAGGGATGACAACTCCTCATCAGCAAAAAAACAAAACTGGATGAAGAATGCGTTTGATGAATTGACAGAAGCAGGCTTCAGAAGGTGGGTAATAACAAACTTCTCCGAGCTAAAGGAGCATGTTCTAACCCAACACAAGGAACCTAAGAATCTTGAAAAAAGGTTAGATGAAATGCTAACTAGAATAACCAGCATAGAGAAGAACATAAACGACTTGATGGAGCTGAAAAACACAGCAAAAGAACTCCGTGAAGCATACACCAGTTTCAATAGCCGAATCAATCAAGTGGAATAAAGGATTATCAGAGATTGAAGATCAACTCAATGAAATAAAGTGAGAAAGCAAGATTAGAGAAAAAACAGTGAAAAGAAATGAACAAAACCTTCAAGAAATATGGGATTATGTGAAAAGACCTAATCTACATTGGATGAGTGTACCTGAAAGTGATGGGGAGAATGAAAACAAGTTGGAAAATACTCTTCAGGATATTACCAGGAGAACTTCCCTAACCTAGCAAGGCAGGCCAACATTCAAATTCAGGAAATACAGAGAACACCACAAAAATATTCCTCAAGAAGGGCAACCCCAAGGCACATAATCTTTAGATTCACCAGGGTTGAAATGAAGGAAAAAATGCTAAGGGCAGCCAGAGAGAAAGGTCAGGTTACCCAAAAAGGGAAGCCCATCAAACTTACAGAGGATCTCTCAGCACAAATGCTGCAAGCCAGAAGAAAGTAGGGGCTAATATTCAACATTGTTAAAGAAAAGAATTTTCAATGCAGAATTTCATATCCAGCCAAATTAAGTTTCATAAGTGAAGGAGAAATAAAACAAGCAACTGCTGAGAGATTTCATGACCACCAGGCCTGCCTTACAAGAGTTCCTGAAGGAGGCACTAAACATGGAGAATAACAACCAGTACTAACCACTGCAAAAACATACCAAATTATAAACATAATCAACACTATGAAGAAACTGCATCAACTGATGGGCAAAACAACCAGCTAGCATCAAAATGGCAGGATCAAATTCACATGTAACAATATTAACTTTAAATGTAAATGGGCTAAATGCCCCAATCAAAAGACACAGACTGGCAAATCTGGTAAGAGTCAAGACACATCGGTGTGCTATATTCAGGATACTCATCTCACATGCAAAGACACACATAGGCTCAAAATAAATGGATGAAGATTTAACAAGCAAATGGAGAGCAAAAAAAGCAGGGGTTGCAATCCTAGTCTCTGATAAAACAGACTCTAAACCAAGAAGGATAAAAAGAGACAAAGAAGGGCATTACATAATGGTAAAGGGATCAATGCAATAAGAAGAGCTAACAATCCTAAATACATATACACCAATACAGGAGCACCCAGATACATAAAGCAAGTTCTTAATGACCTACAAAGAGACTTAGACTCCCACACAATAATAGTGGGAGACTTTAACACCCCACTGTCAATATTAGACATATCAATGAGACAGATAATTAACAAGGATATACAGGACTTGAACTCAGATCTGGACCAAATAGATCTAATAGACATCTACAGAACTCTCCACCCCAAATCCACAGAATATATATTCTTCTCAGCACCACATGGCACTTAATCTAAAATTGACCACATAATTGGAAGTAAATCATTCCTCAGCAAATGCAAAAGAACGGAAATCATAATAAACAGTCTCAGACCACAGTGCAATCAAATTAGAACTCAGGATTAAGAAACTTACTCAAAACTGCACAACTACATGGAAACTGAACAACCTGCTCCTGAATGACTACTGGATAAATAATGAAATGAAGGAAGAAATAAAGATGTTCTTCAAAACCAATGAGAACAAAGACACAATGTACCAGAAAATCTGGGACACATTTAAAGCAGTGTGTAGAGGGAAATTTATGCCACTAAATGCCCAAATGAGAAGCAAGGAAAGATCTAAAATCAACACCCAAATGTCACAATTGAAAGAACTAAAGGAGCAAGATCAAACAAATTCAAAAGCTAGCAGAAGACAAGAAATAACTAAGATCAGAGCAGAACTGAAGGAGATAGAGACAAAAAAATACCCTTCAAAATATCAGTAAATCCAGGAGCCAGTTTTTTTAAAAGATCAACAAAATTGATAGACCTCTAGCCAGACTAATAAAAAAGAAAAGAGAAAAAAAATCAAATAGATGCAATAAAAAATGATAAAGGGGTATCACCAGCGATTCCACAGAAATACAAACACCATTGGAGATTACTACAAACACCTCTATGGATATAAACTAGTAAATCTAGAAGAAATTGATAAATTCCTGGACACTTACATCCTCCCAAGACTAAACTGAGCAGAAGCTGAATCCCTAAGTAGACCAATAACAAGGTCTGAAATTGAGGCAGCAATTAATAGAATAACAACCAAAAAAAGTCCAGGACCAGATGGGTTCACAGCCGAATTCTACCAGAGGTATAAGAGGAGCTGGTACCATTACTTCTGAAACTAATCCAAACAATATAAAAAGAGGAAATCTTCCCTAACTCATTTTATGAGAACATCATCCTGATACCAAAACCTGGCAGAGACACACCTAAGAAAGAAAATTTCAGGCCAATATCAATGATGAACATTGATGCAAAAAACTTCAATAAAATACTGGCAAACCAAATCCAACAGCACATCAAAAAGGTTGTCCACGATCAAGTCAGCTTCATCCCGGGGATGTAAGGCTGGTTCAACATACACAAACCTATGAACGCAGTCTCTCACATTAAAGAACCAAATACAAAAACCACATGATTATCTCAACAGATGCAGAAAAGGCCTTCGACAAAATTCAACGCCCTTTATGCTAAAAACTCTCAATTAACTAGGTATCAATACAACGTATCTCAAAATAGAGCTATTTATGACAAATCCACAGCCAATATCATACTGATTGGGTGAAAACTGGAAGCATTCCCTTTGAAAACTGGCACTAGACAAGGATGTTCTCTCTCACCACTCCTATTCAACGTAGTATTGGAAGTTCTGGCCAGGGCAATCAGGCAAGAAAAAGAAATATAGGATATTCAATTAGGAAAAGAGGAAGTCAAATTGTTTCTATTTGCAGACGACATGATTGTATAGTTAGAAGACCCCATTGTCTCAATCCAAAATTTCCTTAAGCTGATAAGCAACTTCAGCAAAGCCTCAGGATACAAAATCCATGTGCAAAAATCACAAGCACTCCTATACACCAATAACAGACAAACAGAGAGCCAAATCATAAGTGAACTCCCATTCACCATTGCTACAAAGAGAATAAAATACCTAGGAATACAACTAACAAGGGATGTGAAGGACCACTTATGGAGAACTACAAACCACTGATCAAGGAAATAAGAGAGGACACAAACAAATGGAAAAACATTTCATGCTCATGGTTAGGAAGAATTAGTACCATGAAAATGGCCATACTGCCCAAAGTAATTTATAGATTCAATGCTATCCTCATCAAGCTTCCACTGTCCTTTTTCACAGAACTGGAAAAAAACACTTTAAACTTCCTATGGAAAAAAAAAACAGCCCGAATAGCAAAGACAATCATAAGCAAAAAAAAAAAAAAAAAAAAAAAAGCTGGCGGCAAAACAGAGATATAGATCAATGGAAAAGAACAGAGGCCTCAGAAGGAACACCCCACATCTACAACCTTCTGATCTTTGACAAACTTGACAAAAAGAAGCAATGGGGAAAGGATTCCTCTGTTTAATAAATGGTGTTGAGAAAACTGGCTAGCCATGTGCAGAAAGCTGAAACTGGACCCC
>CAUYLG010022137.1:0-35425 GCA_963573385.1 Cacajao melanocephalus
GACTGCACACGGCCCTTGCCTCGACGACCTAATGGGAATGGACCCCTTGCTGCGCACTGCCCACCTCCTGGCCTAGGTGCCCTAATGGAGGTGGACCCCTTGTTTTATTGCTCACGACCCTATCACTATCCTTAAAGATGACTTCACTCACTGCCCTGCCCCCTAACCTTTACACAATAAATATTCATGCTTCTGGACATTCAGGGCCTCGCCTGACTAAATTCATAGGTGGCGTGGCCCCCTGAGCCCAGCTGCATTTTCCTTGTACTTCTGTGTTCTGTCTCTTTATTTCTCGGATCCTGCGCCTCAGCACAGCGTAAGGGACACCCTACGACCCTGTGGGGCCATCAGCCCTACAGTGGTGCATTCTTGTAATCCCAGCTAGGAAGCTGAGGCAGGAGAATCACTTGAATCCAGGAGGCAGAGGTTGCAGTGAGCTGAGATCGTGCCACTGCACTCCAGCCTGGGCAACAGAGCAAGACTCTGTCTCAAAAATAAAATAAAATAAAATAAAATAAAATAAAATAAAATAATTAGCCAGGTGTGGTGGCGAGCACCTGAGGTAGAATTGCTTGAACCTGGGAATTAGAGGGTGCAGTGATACAATAGTGCACCACTGCACTCCAGCCTCGGTGACAGAGGGAGACTCTGTCTCAAAAAAAAAAAAAAAAAAAAAATAGCTGGGCATGGCAGTACGCTTTTAATCCCAGCTATTCAAGAGGCTGAGGCAGAAGAATTGCTTGAATCTGGGAGGCAGAGGTTGCAGTGCACAGTGGTTGGCTGGGCTGGTCAGCTCACGCCTGTAATTCCAGAACTTTGGGAGACCGAGGCAGGAGGATCACCTGAGGTCAGGAGTTCAAGGCCAGCCTGACCAATATGGTTAAACCCCATCTCTACTAAAAATACAAAAATCTGCCAGGTGTGGTAGTGGGCACCTGTAGTCCTGGCTACTTGGGAAGCTGAAGTAGAAGAATCAATGGAACCTGGGAGGCAGAGGTTGCAGTGAGCCAGGATCCCACCACTGCACTCCAGCCTGGGCGACAGAGCAAAGCTCTGTCTCCAAAGGAAAACAAAAGTAATCCATTACTTATAACTTTCACCCTTTCACCATAAAAGCTGTTACAACAACTGCTGACATTAAGCGTTATTTTCTTAAACTTTTGTTTCAGTCAGACACTCTGTGACTGCATCAACTTCTCACCGTAGATGTGGTTAAAGATGTTTAAAGAACACGGAACTGCAAAGCCATAGTGTTAACTACAAAAAGGAACAAAAGGAATGTCTACCTGAGGCCAGATGCAGTGGCTCACACCTGTCATCACAACACTGGGAGGCCGAGGCAAGAGGATCGCTTGAGCCCAGGAGTTCGAGACCAGCCTGCGCAACACGAGACCCCATTCCTATAAATAATCTAAAAATCAGCCAGGCCGTGGGGTTTGAGCACTTACTTATAGTCCTCGCTACTCAGGAGGCTGAGGTGGGAGGATCCATTGAGCCCAGGATGTGGAGACTGCAGCAAGCTGTGCATGCATCACTGCACTCCAGCCTGAGCCACAAAGGGAGACCTTGCCTCAAAAAGAAAAAAAATGGCCGGGCGTGGTGGCTCATGCCTGTAATCCCAGTACTCTGGAAGGCCGAGGCAGGCGGAGCATGAGGTCAGGAGTTCCAGACCAGCCTGGCAATATGCTGAAACCCCGTCTCTACTAAAAATACAAAAATTAGCTGGGTGTGGTGGTGCGCATCTGTCGTCCCAGCTGCTTGGGAGGCTGAGGCAGGAGAATCACTTGAATCCAGGAGGCGGAGGCTGGAATGAGCTGACATCGCACCACTGCAGTCCAGCCTGGGCAACAGAGCAAGACTCCGTTTCAAAAAATAAAACAAAAACAAAAAAACAGTCTACGTGAATGCACCCACATCCTCTACCTTCCAGAAAGCGAGGTGGGCTGAGCAGAGAATCCTCACAAGTTGACTCAGCCCTGTCCCCTTACTGTACAAGGCAGCAGGCTCTTCTGGGCTCTCAGCACCGAGCATCAGTACGCCTAGCTCATCTTCACACCCTGTTTCGCAGCTGCTGTGGGCACTCCCATCCCAGAGAGGAGGACCAAGGCACACAGCCGGGGAGCCCCGCGCCACATCACAGTGGTTAGCGGCAGGGCCGGACCTGATGGAAGGAGCTCGCGTGCAGCAGGACCAGCGAAACCCCGCGGGACCCACCGCTTCCCGGGCGGCCGCACCTGCATGCCGTGGTAGCCCTTGCCCGAGTAGGCCATCAGCAGCACGACCTTGCGCTTGGGCAGCTTCCCGCGCCGCTCCTCGTCCCCGCCGCTCTTGAGCTTCTTCGCCGGATGCTCTGCGTCCTCCCAGACGCGGACGCCCCCGGCCCGGCCGCTGCGGGACCTCCGGTCCGGGGGGCGCGCAGACCCGGCGGGAGAGGGCAGCTCCGCGTTCCCGGCCATGCGCGGCGAGCTGCGGGGAGGGGCAGCGTGGGTGGGGGCCCGGCAGGCACCGCGCGGGATGGGCTGGGCTGGCGTGGCGGGGTCGCCCGGCGTCGCGGTCATTACCAGGGCGGACGCGGTCCCAGGCGCAGGGTCCACTGTCTGCAGGCTCCCAACAGCGCGCGCAGCGGGAGGCCCATGCGCAGGCTACGAGGGCACCCGAACAAGCCCTGACCCCTGACCCCCGACCCCGGCCCCCGGCCCCCGGCCCTCTACCCCCAGTGCCCCAGCCCCACCTCTGCCGACCGCTAACCTCGGGGACCCTGACGCAGGACCCCCGTTCCTTCTGACCCCTGACCTCCCGGAACCCGGAGCCCCAATCCCCCTCCTGCTGACCCCTGACCTCCCGGAACCCGGAGCCCCAACCCCTAACCTGCTGGCCCCCGAGCTCTCGGACCCGCACACCCCCGACCCACTCCTGCTGGCCCCCGAGCTCTCGGACCTTGACGCCCCAGCCTCGCGCCTGCTGACCCCTGACCTCTCGGACCCCGCGCCCAAGCCCCGCCCCTGCAGTCCCAGACCGCCCCGGGACCCCGACGGATCCACTCCGACGTCCCCTGACGCCCAGATTAACCTCGGACCTCCCCAGTCCCTTCACCTCCCGCCCCGCCTGGTGGGCTTTCCTCGGGAGCCAAGGAGGCCCGGGCCACCCGCATCGGAACCAGAGAGGCGCGCCCCGCGCCAGACCCCACTCACGACGCGGAGGACTGAGCCGGAGCTGGACCACGTGGGCGAAGGCGGAAGTGGAGCGAGCGGCTGGACGGCGGCCGAGCGCGGACAATTCTTAGGGAAAAGAGGCGGGACGGGGGCGGGGACTGGGGTGTTGGGGGCGGGGATTGGGTGCTGGGGCGGGGATTCGAGTCCTGGGGCGGGGCGGGGGCGGGAATTGGGATGTTGGAGGCGGGGGCACCAGGCCCTCCCGCGTTCTGCATCGCGGCCGCGCCGCGAAACGTGCGAGCTGTGAGCGCGTCGCCGCCGCCGCCGCTTCCTGGGTGCTGTCGCCCGCCCGGCGGCCAGGGGAGGCTCGGGACCCGCACCGGCCACGCTGCCCGGTCCCTTGCCACGGGCTCGGCCCCCAGACCCTCTGTGGCGCCCGCCCTGTGCGGCCCTCGTGTGGCCCCAGCCCCGGGCCCTGTCCCCATTCCCAGGCCGGCGCGCGGTGGAGGCGTCACCGCTCCCTGCAGCCTCCGCCCGCGGCCTCCAGCGGTCCTCGCAGGCGCGCGCCACCACGCCCGGCTAGTTTTTTCTTATTTTTTGGAGAAATGCGGTCTCTGAAAAGTGGCCTCTCTCTCTTTTTCTTTTTTAAAAACCGGCTCACTGTGTTGCCCGGGCAGATCTCGAACTGCTGAGCTCAAGCGATCCCCCGCCTCTCCTCCCGAAGTGCTGGGATTCCAGGCGTGGCCGCCGCCCCGCCGCTTCCTTGCCTCCTCTCCCACGCTTCCCCTCCTGTCTCCCGCTTTCCCTTGGACGAACTCGTATGACCCTGGACCCGCCCAGATAATCTGGCATAATCTCCAAATCCTTAGTGCTATCTCTGCGGCCACGATTCAGCCAACCACAAGCTTGAATTTGGGGAGTGAGCCCCGCAGGTGGTGGGGAGAGCGTGTTCTCGGCAGTGCAGGCGCGCGGAGGCAGGAGCCAGCCCGGGCTGCCGCAGCCCCACTCCCACCCCGCAGGGGCTGCGCCGCCTCCTGCAGGTGCGGACTCAGCGGGGCCTGGGCGCCGTGCCCACCGAAAGTCTGCAGGTAGAGAAGCCACAGGGGATAAAAGGGACTGATAGGAAAAGAGGACCGAGGAGTCGGGGCCAGGTCGCGTGGGGCCCCGTGGGCCACCGACGACTTGGGAGTTGGCTCTGAGATGGGAACCCCGGGAACCCGATCTGACACGCCTTCCTAAGGGGCGCTCAGTGGGCTGCGCGGGGCTTGTGAGGAGCTGGTGGCCAAGGCAGGAAGGGGAGGCTGGAGGGTAATGCAATTGTCCAGGTGGGAGGGTGGCTCGCCTGTGCTAAATGGCCCCCCAGGAGAGCGCCCCTCCACCACCCGGGCTCCAGGAGCGAGGGAAGGTCTTCATCTGCCACCACAGGGAGGAGTGACACATGGAGGCCCCTACCGACCACAGCTGTTCCCTGCTCCCATACCCCCTGCTGGCCAAGCTTGCATCTCGGGCCTGTGAGAGTAAACTGAAGCTGGGGGTTTGGACAGGCACCCAGGGGGCCACAGCTCTGTGGCAGTGCAGGCACCAAGGCCTGGTCCCCCGGCTGGGGGCCCTGTCCCCACGTGGCCGGTGTGTGCAAGCAGGGGTGAAGTCCCTCCCACACTGCCGCCACATCTCCTGGGCCCACCCTCACCACCCAGCTCCGGCACACAGACTTTACAGCAACTTCATTCTCCACTGCCCAAACGCAGAAGCAACCGAGATGTCTGCAGGTGGATGGAGAACCTGGGGCACCTCCGGACAATGGAATACTATTCAGCCCTAAAAATAAGTGAAGCTGAGCGTGGCGGCTCACGCCTGGAATCCCAACACTTTGGGAGGCCGGGTGGATGGATCACTTGAAGCCAAGAGTTTGGGACCAACCTGGCTCTTAGATATAAAAACAGTTCTGTCCTGGTCTGGTGGCTCGCCTCTGTAATCCCAGCACTTTGGGAGGCTGAGGCAGGCAGATCATGAGGTCAGGAGTTTGAGACCAGCCTGGCCAATATGGTGAAACCTCATCTTTTTTTTTTTTTTTTTTTTTTTTTGAGGTAAAGTTTCCCTCTTGTTGCCCAGACTGGAGTGCAGAGGTGCGATCTCGGCTCACCACAACCTGTGCCTCCCAGGTTCAAGCGATTCTCCTGCCTCAGCCTCCCAAGTAGCTGGGATTACAGTCACGCACCACCATGCCCAGCTAATTTTGTATTTTTAGTAGAGATGGGGTTTCACCATGTTGGTCAGGCTGGGCTGCATCAGCCTCCCAAAGTGCTGGGAGTACAGGTGTGAGCCACCGCGCCCAGCCTGAAACTTCATCTCGACTAAAAATACAAAAATTAGCCGGGCACGGTGGTGCGCCCCTGTAGTCCCAGCTACTCGGAAGGCTGAGGCAGAAGAATCACTTGAACCCAGGAGGTGGAGTTTGCAGTGAGCCGAGATCCTGCCATTGCACTTCAGCCTGGGCGACAGAGTGAGACCCAGTCTCAAAAAAATACAGAGTTCTTCTTCGAAGGGTTAACTTGCTCAGCATCCTGGCTCTTTGCTCTCTGCTTTCAAGGCTAGACCTCCTTACTCTGCCTATCCCCTGCCCTGATAAACAGCCTTACCCCGCAGCCCTTATCTTTGGAGACCACATTCCACATCTGTCACCCGCTCTATAGATGACTCCTCCCTTCACACCCGCTCCTTCCCCTGAAACTGCACCGTCCGCAGGTATAACTGCATTCCTGCATTGTTCAAGTTAGCCAATGTGGCAAAAACCACCTCTACTAAAAATACATAAATTAGCCGGGCTGGGCGGGGTGGCTCACACCTGTACTCCCAGCTACTCAGGAGGCTGAGGCACAAGAATCACTTAAACCTCGGAAGGTGGAGGTTGCAGTGAGCAGAGTTCCCGCCGCTTCTCTACAGCCTGGACAACAGAGTGAGACTGTCTCAAAAAAAAAAAAAAAAAAGGAAATGAACTCCCAGGCCATGGGCATCACGTATGATTCCAACGACAGGACATTCTGAAAGAAGAAAAACTATGAGGACAGGAAGACCAGGGGCCAGCCGCGGACCTAGCGAGGAGAGGGGAACTGGTGGAGCCTAGAGAACATCGCGGGGATGTGTGGCGTGACACCTTTGCAAAGCCCGGAGTGACCCCATGATGGGAACTGCAGGCTTCAGGGGGTAATAGAGAACCTGTGGTATCATAAGTGTCCGTGATTTCTAACAATCGAATATATGAATATTGAGTTCAATAGCAGCAACAGAGGCACCGCACGAAAGTGACGTGTTACTGATGGGGAGAGGGCAGACGTGTCTGTGCTTTCTGCTCAGTTTTCTTACAGATAGAAAGCTGCTCTAAACAATGTCCACACGAACAAAATTCCGTTTGTAGCGACCATCTGGGCATTTCTTTATGTTACGGGCGTACCTGGCGGACCGGTGCGCCACAGCCTGGCAGCTGTCTCTCCACACCAGTGCTGAGTGCAGCTGCTCCGGCCTGAGGACGCTCCGTTTGAAAGCAGCCCCTCCCGGGACGCAGACATCAAGGTCTCCGCCTCCCCGTCCTCGAGAACACCGGCCTCTCCATGAACTTTCACTTCTCTTACTTCTCTCATTAGGGTTAGCAGTTTTCAGCAAGTTATTTTTATCTAATAAAAACAGTATGTAGTTTAAAAAAGGCAAACCCTACAGGAGTTCAAGACCAGCCTGGCCAACATGGTGAAACCCTGTCTCTACTAAAACTACAAAAAATTAGTCGGGCGCGGTGGCATGTGCCTGTAGTCCAAGCTATTCAGGAGGCTGAGGCAGGAGAATTGCTTCAACCCAGGAGGCGGAGGTTGCGGTGAGCTGAGATTGTGTCACTTCAACTAAACAAAACAAAACAAAAGGCTGGGCGCGGGGCTCACACCTGTACTCCCAGCACTTTGGGAGGCCGAGGCAGGCAGATCACAAGGTCAGGAGATCAAGACCATCCTGGCCAACATGAGGAAACCCTGTCTCTACCAAAAATACAAAAATTAGCTGGGCTCGGTGGCTCACACCTGTAGCACTTTGGGAGGGTGAGGTGGGCAGATCGTGAGGTCAGGAGATCAAGACCATCCTAATATGATGAAACCCCGTCTCTACTAAAAATACAAAAAATTAGCCAGGTGTGGTGGCACGTGCCTGTAGTCCCAGTTTCTCAGGAGACCGAGGCAGGAGAATCGCTTGAACCAAGGAGGTGGAAGTTGCAGTGAGTCAAGATTGCACCACTGCACTCCAGCTTCGGTGACAGAGGGAGAGTGTCTCCAAAGAAAAAAAAAAGGACAAAGGATTTAGATGTTCCACCACAGACACACAAATGGCCACCAAGTGCCTGTGATGCTCAACGTCAGGACCCCTGGGGAAATGCAAATCAAAACCACAAGGCCCAGCTGCTCCAAGGCAGCAGTGGAACAAACTGCCTGAGGCTTCTTAAAAGTTAATGCAGAGCTCCACGGGAGTCAAAGCAGGTGCCCAGGCCAGTCCTAGTGGCTCATACCTGTAATTGTGGAACTTTGGGAGGCTGAGGGGGCGGATCACGAGGTCAAGAGTTCAAGACCAGCCTGACCAATATGGTGAAACCCCGTCTCTACTAAAATACAAAAATTAGCTGGGCATGGTGATATACATCTATAATCCCAGCTACCAGGAAGGCTGAGGCAGAAGAATCACTTGAACCAGGGAGGCGGAGGTTGCAGTGAGCCGAGATGGTGCCACTGACCTCCAGCCTGACAGAGCGAGACTCTTGGTCTCCAAAAAAAAGGGAATGTGCCCAAAGCTTCCCAAAGCCAGTGCCCTGCCCCCTGGTCTGTTCACCCTGTTCGGGACCCTCTGCCTGGCGGGAGAGGCTTCCCGCAGTGCAAGGATCTGCAGTGTGCCCCAACACATCCAGCTTCTGCCCTGGGGCTGTATCCGGCCACTGTGGGCACCCATGGAGGGCCCTGGGGCTCCTGCGCCTCAGCTGAGGAGGTAAATGACAGAACCCTGAAAACAGCGACAAGCCAACCAAGACAAAAGGTGACACCAGCCCAACAATTTCAAAGGTTTATTTCCTTAAATTGATATTACACGATATAACGCAAAGGGCAGGAAATCACACAAAATTTCCTTTAAAATAGACAAGGGGTCCAGCACGACCAGGTGGAGGACATACAACCAGCGGCAGCATTCTTGAGTCGAGGCACCCAGAACCTGCTCGGACACACGCACACGCGGCCGCGATGGAAGCAAGAGGACCAGGGCCCTGGGGAGGATCCCCCAGTGCCAGCTTCCCAGGACTCGGGATTCCAGTCAGCCATGAAGCAATAAATACGAACATGCCCCACAACGTGAGAATAAAGCCATCAGGGTGATGAGGAAGAAGTCACGGGGGTTTTCTTCTTCGAAGTCCAAGCACAGTGGCAATATTTCAAGTATTGCAAAGAAAAACACACACGTGTGTATTTTTGTCTATTACGTGGCGTGTGACCCTGAAACCCCCGCGTGGGTCCATGGCCCCACCGCTGCCTCCCGCAGACTGGGGATTCATTCAAGTAGATTCAGGCAAGGCTGACAGAGAGCTGGGCAGACCAGGGGAGCCCAGGCGGGGTTTGCAGCACATGCCCGCCTGGAACCCAGAAGGCAGGCCTCTCTGCAGATACCATTGGTGGCCCTGGGCAAGGCCGAGGCAGGCAGGGACAGGGCTGTCGTCAGGCCTACCCTGCCAAGGAGCTGACATCAAAACGGTCAAAGCTGCACAGGAGCTTTTGCATACTTTATTTTTTCTTTGCATGAAGTATTCCCCTCATCTGCCCCCAGGTCCAGGTGGGGAGGGTGCTGGGCACACACCTGTCCTGCTGCTGCCACAGGGAGAGGGCAGGGGATAGCCACCGACACAGGTATGCACAGAGCAGCCTCACCCGCCCTCCACAGCCCCCTGTGCCTCTGCCTCTAACCTGACCCAGTCCTCGCCCTCCCAAAACCAATTCTTAAACACCTACAAGTTTTATCCTTTAAAGAAAAAATGAGCTGCATAAAAATAAGACACATTTTAGGAATAAAGTGTGAAAAATGACAAGACGTTTCCAGGGCTTAGAGAACGTGGTGCCTCTGCTGCTGGTCCCCAGAGGAGCGCCTGAAAAAAGA
The DNA here is from genome assembly GCA_963573385.1 of Cacajao melanocephalus. Taxonomy (NCBI): domain Eukaryota; kingdom Metazoa; phylum Chordata; class Mammalia; order Primates; family Pitheciidae; genus Cacajao; species Cacajao melanocephalus. Next base: position 9,321 of record CAUYLG010022137.1, read on the forward strand.
AGTGCCTCTCCCTCCAGCGCATGGCCCCACTCGCCCGGAGCCGTCTCCTCCCGAGGTCCAGGCCGGGCAGCTCCGTGGCCGGTGCTCAGGCTTGGAGGCCCTGGCATGTGGGTCCACGTATGTGTTATGTACAAACACCAGGCCACTGCCAGGAATCGCTGCCCAGCAGTCCCTGGTGAGATCCAGGTTGTCTCTATCTGCATAAAGTGCTCAGGTGACTGACAAAGCTGGGTGGATGTCTCGGAGGGAGAGGCTCCTGGAGACGGGGATGCCGAGGCCGCAGGCTCTTTCTGGGCACAGCGACTGCTGACCTGGCCTGAGCAGGAGCTCACTTTGGCTTCGAGTCGGCAGCAGTTTCAGGCCCTTTGCCTGTCCTCTGGGGCTGCCCTGGGGCCAGAGGGTGGTGGCAACCGTGCCTGCTGTGCCAGGCAGCTGGAGGGGCAGAAGTTCTGTGATCCCCACCTGCAAAAGATGGGAGAGGCCCGCAAGCTGTGTGGCTCTGCCCCGTGACCTGCAGAAAGTCTGGCAGAGTGACTGTCCGTGGGGCCCCAGGCAGGGCGCAGCACCAGTGAGCTGCCATGGGCTTGTCTGGAGGAGTCCTGCCAGCACACGGAGCCCACCCCGCAGGGCTCAGCAGGACCTGGAGCCCAGCCAGGCCAGAAAGGTCAGGCACAGATGCCAGTCAGCAGCGCCGAGAGTCTCCGCTCAATGCACAGCTTGCCTGCGGAGGGAGAGGGAGCGTGAGGGAGACGCCCAGCGCCCCCAGCCCCCTGTGTGGCGCGGCACTCACACTTGGTGATGTTCTCGATGTCGGCCTGGTCCGAGAGCATGTGCTGCAGCCCCTCCAGGAGCAGCAGGGCCTTGTGGTAGCGCGGCACGCAGCCCTCGCGGTGCTGGAACATCTCGTCCAGGGCGGCCGACTGCACCTGGGGGCGAGGGCAGACGCTGCACGGGGCCAGCTCACCTGCTCCCTCCCACAAGGGTTGCCCTGCACCCACGGCAGCACCCAGGGGTGGCAGACGCGCTCAGGGCAGCAACATGTGGGGACACAGGCACTGATGCCGCCTGCTGTGCAGAGGGGCCGGCCACAGGGCCTAGAGCCGATGACCCTGGCCGGCGCTGCTGGCCCCACCCCAGACAACAGAGGGCCTGCTGCTCAGTGTCACTGCTGCAGCTGCCTGGCCGGCCTGAGGGGGAAGCAGGGGCAGAAGGCGGGCCGACGTGCCCCACGTTTGCTCAGACCAGATCTTTACTACATGCGTGATTTTTCTTTAAAAAGGAGACTCAGGCACTTATGAATTCATGCCTATGATCCCAGCATTTTGGGAGGCTGAGACAAGAGGATCACTTGAGCCCGGGAGACAGCAGCTGCACTGTACTTCAGCCTGGGCAACAGTGCAAGACCCTCTCTTAAAAAAAAGAAAAGGCGGCTGGGCACGGTGGCTCACACCTGTAATCCCAGCACTTTGGGAGGCCGAGGTGGGTAGATCATAAGGTCAAGACATCAGGACTATCCCCTGGTCAACATGCTGAAACCCCGTCTCTACTAAAATATATACAAAAATTAGCCAGGCATGGTGGGGCACGCCTGTAGTCCCAGCTACTCAGGAGGCTGAGGCAGGAGAATCGCTTGAACCTGGGAGGTGGAGGTTGCAGTGATCTGAGATCGTGCCACCTGGCAACAGAGACTCCGTCTCAAAAAAAAAAAAGGGGCCCCAGCTCAGAGGCAGCTCTTCAGAGCCCAAGCAAGGAGCCTGTGCTCGCAGTGCCACCGGGCGGCCCGAGGACACCACACTTCCAGGCACGTCATCCTCGACCGGGTGCTGCTTCTGGAGACTGACAGCTGACTGCAAGGCCTGAAGACCAAGTCTCTCATTTTACAATTGGGGAAACTGAGCCTCGGGGCGAGGCATGGCAGGAGGCACATGGGTCGTGGCACACCACCGTGCAGGCATGCGCTCTGAGCACCTGCTGGGGGCATCGTGCTGTCATTTCCAGAGACCTCCAGAAGTGACTCCCCCAAAGTCCCACCAAGCTGTGGGCATCAATGTCCCCTCCCAGTGGAGACATAAAGCCTGAAGTGCCGGCCCTGCCCTGTTGCTGTCTGCCCACCCCATACCATCTGCACGGCGTGGCTGAAGATGAGCCTCTCTGCAGTGATGCTGTGGATGCGGTCCAGGAGCCGCTGTTTGTCCAGGAAGAAGCGCTGCAGCCGCAGGCTGAGGCCCTGGCAGGACAGCACGCTGGCCTTGTACAGCTCGTTCAGCCTACGCACCACTGCAGAGGACAAGGGCGGTCAGCGCGGGGTGCAGCAGTCACCCTCTGCCCCGTGCACCCGGCGGGCACGTCCCTCCCTCCCTGCCACAGCCCTGGCTTCCTGCGGCCTTCAGTGTGCGGCCAGGCTCAGCACCTTGTCCTGGGCGCCGTCGGACCCCATGGCCGCTGTGCTCTGCATGCTGGGCCGGGCCCCAAGGCCTTGTGCCGCCCTTCCTGGCTGCTGCCCACCTGGCCAGGGCCTGCTCGAGCAGCCTCTGTGCCACCCTGTCTCCAGACAGTTGCAAGGAGGGCTTCCTCCCCAACCTGCCCTGTGGCCTGAGCGTGGGCGGTCCTCACCCTGCTTCACGGTGGACGACAGGCAGAGCTTCCCGGCCCGGATCTGGTCGATGGCAGTCTGCAGACCGGAAGACAGCAGCTCGGCCACCTTCAGGTATAGCACCAGCTGCTCTGCGAATCTGGGGGCGGCAAGCCGATCAAAGGAGGCAGGTTGGTCCTGGCCCCCCCCAACCAGGCCATCACCCGCCCTGCCCCGCCCCAGCCCCAGCCCCAACAGCACCCACCCCCATTCTCGGCTCAGCAGGCTTATCTGGTCAGCCACCACGCTCTCCTGCAGCTGGTACTCGGGGCCCCCAGCTGCCTCGCTGGCACTGCCCTTCAGGGCTGCGATCTCCAAGACGTGCTGCACAAAGAGCAGCGTGAACCGCAGGCCGTGCAGGATCTCCGTGTGCTCTTGCTGCGGGAAGCGGCTGTCAGCCTGGCACACACTGCCCCCCTGGGAAGGGGCTTGTCTCCCTTGAGACTCGCTGATGTCCCCTTGGGGGCCCAGGCCGGGGTCCCCTCCCTGCTGCAGCCTGGGCAGCTGGCATGGACTACACCCAGCACCCCTGGGGCTGCAAGGCCCCACGCACTCTCGAGCCAGAACGGAACCCTCTGCTCACGACAGCCTCACCTCCATGAGGGTCTCCTCGGGTAGGTCGGGGGCCTCGAAGGTCACCCCCCCCTCCAAGTTGGCAGCAATGGGGTCAGCAAAGCTGCAGCTGTGTCCTGGAGCAGAGAGCTCGGGGGCTGGGGCCTCACTGCAGGCCCCAGGCCCCAGGTGGCGGGCAGAGGAGCCAGCGGAGCCCACTGCAGGGAGGAGGCAGGGAGGGGCAGGGCAAGTCAGGACGCGCGGACACCACGGCCCACGTGCCCCCAGGCTCAGCTCTAACAGGAGAAGCACAGCAGGCTCCTAGAGCCCCGCTCAACCCTAGCCACTCACCACATCCCACAAGTCTTGCAGCCCCCCACCTCAGGCCAAGGGCTGCGGGGCCCATCAAGGCACCCTCTGGGTATCCCGACCCCAGTGCAGACGTGCCTGGAGGAAAGCAGCCGCCACTGTCTGGGATGGAGTAGGTGGGTGGCCTGGTGTGCTACTGTGCCTCATAAGTGGGCCTAAGGGCCGAAAGGACCTCAAAGGGCAAAGCAGCCCCCACCCTCATGACGGAGCTGGGAGGTGACCCCAGCGATGGCAGCCTCTAGCCAGGATCAGACACCCACAAGCCCATCCCTCCCCAGGCAGAACCCACAGTGGGAACCCAGCCAGGCCCCAGGCCCAGAGCTCCCCAACACCATTGGCTGGGGAACCAAGGGTACACCTGTCTGTATGGCCTGTGCCCATCAGGGCGACTCCTAACCAACACAGCATAGCCCACGGCAGCTGGGCAGAGGCCACGATCCAGACACCATCCCTGCTCAGCTTGTTTTGGGGATAAAGGGCAATGAGCGCCTTGCACTCACAGGTTGAGGGGCAGGGGAGGCCTCAGGGGTGGGCATCAGAACCACATCCATTTTGCATATGGGGAGACAGAGCATGGGTTTCTCAGGGGCCTGAGCTGCTTCCTCAGACACCCCTACACTCTGGTCTGGGGGGAACACAGTCCAGTGACCCAAGTGGATACCCCCCTTCTCCTAGGGTGCTGCCACCACCCCAAAAGGGACAGGGCCTCAGCTCAGCCAGCCCTCACCTGAGAACATCCTGGTGCGGGGTGCCTGGGGCGGCGTGCTCCCACTGGGGGGAGAACCCACGGTGAAGACTACTGGGGCGGGGCTGCTGGCACCCCCAGCACGGGCTCCGGGGTGCAGGCTCCCTCCAAAGCCAGTTGAGGCTGCTGGGAGAGCAAGGAGGGTCTCAGGAGCGTCCTGGACGCCCCTCCCCCCACAGCCCCCGAGCCCCGCCCACACACCAATCTCCATGGGCTTCTCCTGCAGGCTCTCTGTGCTGCCGGGGTCTGGCACTTGGGTCCCAAACGCCGCCTTCAGGAGCAGGTCGGTGAGGCGGCTGGTGCTGAAAGACCTGTGGGAGGGTATGGGGCCACGCTGGAGGCCCGGCCCACCCCACCCTAACTGGACCTTGAGGGGACCCTCTGCAGGCCAGACACATATGATGCACGGGCCCCTAGCCACCTCGGGAGGCAGGTGCTCCGCTCACCCTGGCTTACAGGCGGGAATGCCGAGGCTCAGGATGGAGCCTGCTGGGGGTCTAGGCCCGGCCACAGGTGGGCCAGGCTCTCTGGCACCCAGCCACACTGGGTACCCACAGGAGGGCGGGGCCCAGGCTTTTCTTGTCCAACCCCCAGAAGTACACAGCAGGACAATGCAGGGGGGTGGGGGCAGCCCCATCCGGAGCCCGTCCAAGGCCTATCCCCCAAACTCACCGGCCAAAGGGACCCTTGGGGTCCTCACCCGGCCGCAGGCCAGGGCCCAGTGGCTGACTGTGGAAGGGTCCCACCTCAGAGAGGTCAGGCAGTGTCCGGTTCCGAGGGGGCGCCATTACCATGCCCTGCCGGGCTAGGAGGGCCAGCAGGTTCTGGGAGCTGGGAGTCTTTGGGAAGTCAAAGGAGGGCACAGCCTAGGAGGACAGAGATGGGGTGACTCCTAACCCATCCGAAGCCCCGGGGCCCCGTGCCTGGGGGAGGCAGCCACGTCTGCGGAAACCAGCAAGGCGTGTGGGAGTGGCCGGAGCATGAGCCCAGGCGGGGTCAAAGGCACAGAGCTGCCTTCCTTGGTCTTTGTTCAGGACTGGCCACCCTTACCCGTCTCTTCCCCAGGGCTCTGTGCCCCTGCACCCATGGCAGTGCCCGTTACCTTGGTGGGGGAGCCCAGGATGGGGGGCAAGGGGTTTCGCTGCAGGAAGTCAGGCAGCTTGGGTGAGCCCCGCAGGTTCCGGCAGGACTGCAGCCCGTGGGACGGCTGGGGAGGGCTGGCCTGTTGGGGGCTGAACACGGCTCCCAGGGGGTCCGTGGGGGGTTTGGGCAGCTTGGGGCGGACAACGTGCAGGTCGGACAGGTTGGGGGCGCTGTGCAGGCGGCAGCCCAGCCCGGAAGTTCGGGTAGAGGGCTCGGGCGCAGAGGAGCCTAGAGAGAGACAGGCCTTGTCACTGCCTCCGACTCCCGGTCTAGGGGCCCAGCCCTAGACAATCCCTCTGCTGCTACACGGAGGCCCCTTGGGGTAGACGAGCTCTAAAGCCCACTGTTAAACCTGACCCCCAGCCAGACAGTAGACCAGCACCAGCACAGAGGGGCTGAGAAACCTGCCCAGCTCGCACAGCCAGGAGCTGGAGAGTTGGCTTCAGTTCCATGAGCTTCCTTCCCACTCCTTTCCACTCGGAAAAAGCAAGGACTTTAGACCAGGACAACCACCCGAGCAGGGGAGGCCTGGCCTCCCCACCCCCCCACCCCCCCACCCCTCCAGACTGTCCCTACCTGGACGAGGGGACCTGCCACCACGTATCTCCGCTCCCTGTGGGGAGGGCGTCCCGCTCCAGCCTGGCCGCTCAGGGATGGTTCCGACTTGGGGAAGAGAGAGATCTGCTAGAGTCAAGCTGGGACAGAGCCAGTGTGCCTCCTCCCCCACTGCCCACAGACGCCCCTTCCCAGGCCCCCGCCTGCAGGCGCACCTTGAGGGGATGGCGTGTAGGGCCGGCCTCCACCCAGGGACATCTTTCTGGCCAGAACGCCTCCATGCTCAGCGTGGGCAGGGGGTGAAGGGCTGGCCCGTGCAAAGCCCAGGGGGCTGGTGCTACCTGACCTGCGGATGGCAGAGGACCTAGGGACAAGGCAGGTATTAGGAGGGAAGGCCCCAGCAGCCCAGGCCCCCATGCCATGCCAAGTGGCTACAGCGCTGACAGATGGTTCACTCTCTGCTGCACTCTGTCCGGGTAACTGGCCGCAGAGTGGGTGTGTGGGAGATTATCCCTTAGCATTCCTGCCCAGGGCACCAAGCCAAGGCACCCTCGTCTAAGTCTCCACCCCCTGCCAGACACCCACTGGCCCACACAGCCTTCTGTGAGTTCAAAGAAAGGTACCCTTCCCTCCCACCATTTACCTCTGTCTGTCAAAACGGGCCAAAGTCAATATTGATTTTATATGCTCAAGGCATTTTACCAATCAGAAAACTGTCAAAATAACTCTAGAAAGCCAAGAAATCAACAGAGCGAACGGTGGTGCTGAGTTATGCAGTGCGCAGCCTGCACAACGGCACGTGCATGACCACCCTGTCCCTCCATGGGAGCCGTGGAAGGACTCCTGCCACACACGCCCCTGGGCCACGCCTGGCTACCTGGGGACTCCACACTCACCGAGGCGTTTGAAACGGGGTGGGTGACTGCAGATTTCGCTCGATGCGCTGGTAGTTGTGCACCTGCGTGGGGACCGGGATGGGGACCGAGGCGCCACACCTGCTGCTGGAGAACGGGCCAGCCCGGCTGTGGCAGAGAGAGGCCAGGGTCACGACAGACGCAGGTCACAGGAGGGTAAGCTCATGAAGCCGGGCCACCAGAAGACATCGTAAGCCCAGACTTGCTAGCTAGGATGGAGGTCACGCTGGGCTCCATGCCAGGACCGAAGACCCGGCTTGTGTGCCTCTACACACACCAACACGGCGGCACTTGCACCCCACCTGGACTCCCGGTGTGACCCAGCCAGTGGGAGGCCGCCCTGAGCGTCCCTGGCCATACAGGCTGAGGGGCTGCGACAGGGCTGTGCTGGCCCTGGCACCCCTGGTTGGTCCTCACTCACCTACTGCCAATACGCCTCCCGCTACAGTCCCTTCTGCAGGATGACCCTGCAGACCCTGCAGTCCTGCGAGGCCTGAGAGAAGGCAGGGGCGCCTCGACACAGCAGGCCAGGGCTGGCCGAGACACACAGGAGGCCCAACCTCCAGCTGGGGGACTGCTCACAGCTCTACCCACCCTGCCCGGGCCCTGCTTACCCTGAGGGACTGGGGGAGCTGCTGCAGGGTGGGGATGGAGATGGGGTCCGGCCATGGCTCTCCAGGCCCACAGAGGCCACCAGCGAGCTCCTGTGGAGCAGGGAAGCCACATGTGGCACAGAGCTCGGCCTGCCCTGTGCCCCACCAGCCCCGCCTGCAGTGGACTTGGCAGTCTCAGCCCTCCCCCAGCTGCCTGATGACTCCAGGCAGGGGTAACATGGGCCGCCTCCAAGACCACAGTTTTTACCCCCTAAAATACAGGGCTGAGGGATGGGTGGCTCACCCACTGCACATCAGGCTGTCTGGCGGGGGCTTGGCACTGGGCACCTCAGCAACCAGGTCACCTGCAGGGGAAGACAAGGCTGGGCCTGGAGCCCTTACAGCCTGCTTAGGCTCCCCCCGCACCCGAGGGCCCTGCTGCACCCCGCACACACTCCACCTTGCAGGGCCCTCAGTGTGCACAGTGGCCCTGTAGGGTGCAGAGCCGGGGCGGCACGTCCGGGCTACATCCTCCCTGCCAGCCCCGGGCCAGCCACGGGAGACCAGAGCACCGCCTGCCCCCTCTCCACGCTTGAACTGCGTGCTTCCTGTCGCCTGTGTCTTCAGCCCCAGAGGCCCCTGGGCCCCCGCTCCCCAGCCTTCAACAGACTCCAGGACGGGTGCGGGAGGTCAAGCATCCACAGCCCTCAGTCTGGGCCCGAGCCCCTCCAGGAATGCCCAGGTTCCCGCCCCCAAGTAGGCTCTGGCCTGCCCCTGGTCCCCGTCTTCCTGTTGCCCTGAAAGCTGGCAAAGGGCCAAGGCCCTCCCCAGGTCCATCCCCGGGTCTGTCTGGGGCCTGGCTCAGGCCTCACCACCCCCGCAGGAGCCAAGCTGACGGGAGATGCCGAGAGCTCTGCATGAGTCACTGTGTCCCTGCTGGCCACGGGGGCCAGTGCCAACCCAGACCTCCAGGAGCTTCAGGACATCCAGGGACAGAGTGCAGGGCCCTCGGAGGAGCCACAGACCCCAGGTCTGCTCCAAAAGTTTAGGCACCTTCATTCAACAAACACGTGGGCAATCCCTGGACACTACGGAGGGGAGGCTCCCAAAAAGCTAAGGAATAAACCCATCTGCAGGGTATGGGGGCAGCAAGAGCTGCTGAGAAACAAGGTAGGAGGTACATGGCAGCAGGAGGAAGGGGCATGAGGTGAGCGGCAACCACCCAACTAGAAGAACAGCACTGCCTGGGGGAACCAGGCCTATGGCCTCTGGCTGACCACAGGGAGGACCCGGCTTTGATTCCCCAGAGACGGCCTCTCCAACCAGGCTGAGCTGATGCTGGTGGCCCCCAGGGGCCCGTCCTGACTGCCCGGGAGTGGAGATGGGCTACACGGTACGCCCAGCAGGTGCAATGCACACTCCCCCCAAAACCTCAGAGGCACCTCTGAGCCCTGACCTGGAAACTGCGCGGGGACCATGACGAAGTCGTCTGTGTCACAGGAGGAGTCCTTGCTGCCACCAGAGTCCCGGGAGCTGTGCAAGAAGCCAGCGGCGTCAGCTGGGGAGGTCAGGGTCTTCTGCAGTTGCTGCATCTCGCCAAGGGACTAAGGGTCAACAGAGGGGCTGGTGAGCAGGTCTCAGGAACCCAGATACTCAGAAGAGCAAATCCCCCCTCCTTTGGGATAGCCCAGAACCCCAGTAAAGATCAGGGTGCTTGGGCTGAGAAGGGCTGGGTGGGTCTTTCTTCCTGGAGTTCTGCTCTCCTCTGTGCTTCCAGAAGACTCCACCCACAGGCCAGCCTTTGAGCTTATAGGGACAGTCCCCCTGACGAGCCCTCCCACCATGCAGCCTGGGTGGGTAGAAGCCCTCAGCTCCCAGCAGCTCTGGAAGGCCCTGTTTTGGGGAGTTGTTCACCACCTGCTCTCTGCACCTCACTTGTCCATCTGCACAGCCATGAAAACGAGGTGCTGTGGGGAGTGTGTCCGATGTGGAGGCCTCTGCCACCACCAGTGGGCCCTGCTCTGAGGCCAGCACCATGCTAGGGCCCGGCACACACCATCCACACGGTGGTGGCTGAAGCCCCACGTGCCCCAGGGCAGCTCTGCGGAGGGCCACACCTCCCTCCAGCACGGCGCAGCCACACTCCCCTCGCCACATCTGAGCTTCTGGCTATCCACAGGAGAACAAGCAAGCTCAGAGGTCCGGTCCCCGGTCACAGAGCAGGGGGCCAGGCCACGAAAGCTCAGACACAAACTCATCACCATCGGCCACAAACACCATGCCTGAGAGCCAGGCGCTTGTTCAGATGGACAGATGGACGGCCCAGGGCTGGAGCCCCGGACTGCTGAGTGGAGGGAGAAGCTGTCAGGCCCCTGGGGCGGCCACTCACTGGCGGGGAGGCCAGGTGGGAGGTGGGGCTGCTGCTGGAGCTGCTGCCAGACCCGGAGCTTGGGTACGAGGGCACAGGCACAGGCGGGGCTAAGAGAAAAGTGCATAGATCAGTCTGTGCCATCCTCCCATGCCCTCCTCACCCCTGAGCCGACCCAGACCGGACCAACTCCACCACATCTCCTCCACCTCCCGCTACACCCTGACCTGCAGGAAGGAGCCTCCTCCTGAGGCACCCACGACTGTCACAGGGCAGCGCCAGCCTCTCCTACACCCCATCCCTATGCCCTCCCAAGCCTGTGGCACCAGGCCCGCCCCTGGCCTTGGGGTCCCTGCTGCAGCAGATCGAGAAGCTGGGTGTCCTGCCCTCCCTGGGATCCAGCTTCAGCTCAAGGGCTGCTCCCTGTGCCCATACTCAGAGTCCAACCAGACCAGGGAGGAAGATGTGCAGACCCCTCCGGAGCCCCAAGACCCACGGAACTCACACTTCCTGACTGAGGGACTGGCATCGAGGAAAGGGTGATGGAAAAACTCATCTGCAGGAGAAGAGAGGAGTGAGGCCTCAGGAGGAGCCGACTCTGACCCCAGGCCCCCACCTCCCCAGGGCCTGAGCTCCAGTGGCTGCGGGGCACTGCCCCGGGGAGATGGAGGAGGTGGAGCCCCTGCCAGCGCTGGCTGTCCAAAAGCGCAGCGTGCACGTGGGGCTGGGGCGAAGCAGGCGGTCACAGCAGCAAATGCGGGACGGAGCGGGGCTCACCGAAGTCCATGCGGTCCTTGTGGTTGCGCTGGAGCAGGGCCAGGAGCAGCTGGCGCAGCGGGGCCGAGGTCTCCCGGGGGATGCTGGGGAGAGGAGGCTGGTGTGGGCAGGGCCGGCCGGCCGGGGACACGCGGGGAAGGGCAGGGGAGGGCGCTTACGTGGGCACCAGCGTCTTGTTCTTCTCGTAGAACAGGCGCAGATCCTGCGGGCTGCTGGCCTGCGGGGACGGGGTGGCCTGAGCGCGGGGTCTCGGCGTGGGCCGGGCAGAACCAGACGCTGCGGACCCGGGGACCCCGGCTGGCACCGCTGCTCACTGCTCGAGGTATGGGCGCGGGTGGGGCGCGACAGGCTCTCGGGGTGACCGCCCCACAGAACGCGGCCCCCCGACTCCGTCCCGGGGCCACCCCGCCTCCCACCAGCCACCGCCCGTGGCGCCGCCCTCCCTGGGGGACACCGACGCCCGCCCCGCGCCACAGCCAACCACAGCAGACCTGCTGGACAGGGTGCTCCCCGCCCCGCCAGGGCCCCGGAGCCGTGGGGTGTCTGACCGCGGCTGCAGGACACTTGAGCGGAAGGCGTGCCCCGGGGCGCAGGGCCGTGCCCAGTTACCTGGAAGGGCGCCTTCCCGGTCAGGCACTGGTAGACGATGGTGCCGATGCTCCACAGGTCCGCCTTCCCATCGTAGTGCTGCGACATGATAACCTCGGGGGCCTGCGGGACCAGAAGCGCAGGTCACGGTGAGGCCCCCACTGATGCCAGAGCGGAGCACGCCGATCGCAACAGGGGCCCGCCCGGCCACAGCCAACCAGAGCAGGGCCTGCCGCGCCCGAGCCAATCAGAGCAGAGCCCGCCAGGCTCCCGGCAAGAGCAGAGCCTGACGCGCCTCATCCAGCTATAGCAGACCCTGCCACATTTGGGTCAATAAGAGCAGAGTCTTCCCCGCCCTAACCAACCAGACCAGAGCCCACCACACCACAGCCGACCGGGGCCAAGCCTGCACACCCCAGCCAACCAGCGCGCCCACCTAGGCGCCCACCCGGCCCCACCCAGCCAGGGCAAACACACCATGTACATGGGGGAGCCGCAGAGCGTGGCCGCCATCATGTTGCTCTGGAGGTACCGCGCGAAGCCGAAGTCAGCTGCGGGAGAGACACGTCAGGACGGGCGCCGGGGCTCCCTGCTGTGCCGGGCCGTGCCCGCCTGCCCGCCCGGGGCTCACCGATCTTGACGCGGATGCTGTTGGGGTTGGCGCGGCGGCCGGCGGGGTTGGACAGCAGGATGTTCTGCGGCTTCAGGTCGCGGTGGATGATGCCCTTGCTGTGCAGGAGCCGCATGGCGCCCGCGATCTGCTGCAGGAAGAGCCTGATGGTGTCCTCGCTCAGCGTGCGCATGGCTGCGGGGAAAGGCGGCTCAGGGCTCGGCCGAGTCAGGAGGGGCACGAGCCACCGCGGGCTGCTGAGACCTGAGCGCACCTGGAGCTCTGGTGCTCAGCCCCGGGGCTGCAGCGGCCGCCCAGCCCTCCGCCCTTCTCTCCATCCTCCCCTCCCCTCCTCATCCTCCGTACTGCGCGGGCAGCAGGCGCTGCCGGGAACCACTTGGTCCCTAGAGGTCCCGAGCCAAGTGGCAGCACAGCAGGCAGCACAGTGGCCCGACACGTGCTGGGCGCCTGGCACAAGCCATGTCCGAGGACCCCAGCCCGGGAGACAGCAGCCCCTCCGTGCCCCCGCAGCTCCGTCCCGTCCCGGTCCCGCCCCTTCCCCCCTTCGCCATCAAAAGGCCAGCTCCGAGCAGCCCTGATCCGCAGCCCGAATCCCCAGGTCGGCTCCTCTCAGCTCTGCCCGGCCTCAGCATCTGTCTCCCAGGACGGGGATGGTGGAGTCCTCCCAGCGGGGAAGCGAGCAGGCCAGCAGGTCTGTGACCTCAGGCGGGGCCGTTCCCCGCACTTCCACCCCAGTGCTGAGGGCCGTGCACGGCTGAGCCCTGCCGGCTCCCAGGTGCCCAGACCCAAGCCCCTTCCAGACCCTCAGGACACCCCAGAGGCTGCCGGCGCCACACATGCCCCCACGCGCACTGGCCCTGTGGCCTGGACCCACTCGGGAAGCCTGAGAACAGACGGGCGCGTTGCCACCTGCCGTCCTGCCCACTCCCCCCACAGCCCTGGCCACACGGCTTAATTTTGGGTGGGCCAAGAGCCGCCTCCCAGCCACATTATGGAGACCAGCCCTGCGCCCCTTGTGCCGCTCCCAGGGCCATCACTCCAGCAGAGGCCTCGAACTATGCTGGTCACAGCTGTCTCCCCAAGCAAGGGGGAGGCGGGCAGACAGGCGGCATCCTCACATCCGGAGCAGCTCAGCCTCCCGCATCCTCTCAGGAACCCCAGGGGACAAGAAACCCGGTCTCACAATCAGCCACAGACCCCCCTCCCAGGCTGGGCCAGGGTGTCCCTGGGGCGAGGCCCCGTGGGACAGGCTGGCAGCCCATCTGGTGCGTTGGTGCACTCACTGTGCAGGTAGTCGGCCAGGTCCCCGCCGTTGCAGTACTGTGAAAGACCAAACACACGTCAGGCTGCAGCAGGGGGCCAGGGCCCACCTCCCAGCCCTGCCCAGCCTCCCCACCCCTCACACTTGGACACTGTTCCCTGGACCCTCAGGCACCCATCCACCCTAGGGGGGGTATCCCCACAGTCCCAGCTGGAAGACATCAATAGTGCTCAGCAGGTGCAGTGGCTCTTGCCTGTAATCCCAGCACTTTGGGAGGCCAAGGCAGGTGGATCGCTTGAAGTCGGGGGTTCAAGACCAGCCTGGCCAACATGGCAAAACCCCGTCTCTAATAAAAACACAAAAATTAGCCAGGCGTGGTGGCCCATGCCTGTAATCCCAGCTACTCAGGAGCCTGAGGCAGGAGAATCGTGTGAACTTGGAGGCAGAGGTTGCAATGAGCTGAGATCATGCCACTGCACTCTGGCCTGGGCGACAGTGAGACTCCACCACAAAAAAAAAAAAAAAAAAAAAAAGGCCAGGCCAGGCATGGTGGCTCACACCTATAATCCTCACACTTTGGGAGGCCGAGGCAGGCAGATTCACAAGGTCAGGAGTTTGAAATCAGCCTGACCAACATGGTGAAACCCTGTCTCTACTAAAAATACAAAAATTAGCCAGGCATGGTGGCAGGTACCTGTAATCCCAGCTACTCAGGAGACTGAGGCAGGAGAATCACTTGAACCCGGGAGGCGGAAGTTGCAGCGAGCAGAGATCACACGACTGCATTCCAGCCTGGGCGACAAAGTGAGACTCCATCTCAAAAAAAAAAAAAAAGCTCATCACCTTCCACCCTGGCCACATCCCTCCCTCTGGGGCTCCCAGGGCCATGGCCATCAGCCTGCGCTTGTCCTGGCCCCACAAGGCACTCACCTCCATGACCAGGTAGACAGAATTGGCCATTTCCTGCAAGACAGAAAAGAGGCTGTGAGGCCCCAGTGCCACCTGTCCCCACCCAGCCCTACTGCAGGGAGTCTGACTCAGCCCCAATTCAGCCTGGGCAGGCCCCCACAGTGCCAGGAATTAGCTGGTCAGCCAGCGTCCAAGAGAGGAGGATGTCCGTGGGCCATGTGCTTTGTAGGTGCAAGAGTTTAGAGTGCTGTGTTTTGTGGCCATCCAGGTCTCCATCATGATCAAGGTAAAGGTCCCTGGTCCCCCCATACCAGTGACAACTCCTGGCCGAGGACACACCCCCTAGCAGGAAGGGCGAAGGCCAGGTATGTGGGCAGGCCCTGACCCTCAGGCCATGGAAACTCAGCTCCTGAGCCCAGAATCAAAGACACCAACAGCTTGCAGGTTGGCGCTTCCTTCCACGGTGACCCAGAGGCCTGAAGGCCTCCACCCTACCCAAACCCGGCAGCAGCTCAGGTGGCCACGCTTGGCTCCAGTGCTTTCAGTCGGAGGCATCCCAGCCACCCCTCCACCGCAGGGCCAGCAAGGCCCGGCCAGCAGCTGCTCAGTCCTCAGCTCAAACACAGACTTGACCAGGGTGCCACTTGCACCCGCCCTTGCCTGCCCCCTGAAACGCGGAGTGAGGCACCGGCGCCAGACACAGCACACACCCCGACAGCTAACACGCACACCCTCACCTGGGACAGGGCTCCCTGTGGCCCACCACTCCTTGCAGCCACGGGTGAGCCCTCATCACCCCCACGTCACAGACAACGAAAATGAGGCCCAGGAAGCCACATCAAACCAGGAGGCTGGGCTGGAGGATTGAGGCCCCCACACCCCCACTTGGGGCCTCAGAACAGGAGGAAGAAGCCCTTTCTCCACAATCTCTCCCTCTGCCCTGCACCTATCCCCACACCCTGGGTGCTTGCAGAGAAGCGAATCCACACTTGCAGAGAAGCGAATCCACACCCTGCTGAATGGCTGCCCCACTTCTACCCTGAGCTGCCCCAAGCTCTCTGAAAGCAAGGGGGAGCTGCACCTGGAGGGGGCTGCAGGAGGAAGAGCGCTCAGCGCCTGCGGGAGCCCCACCCCACACAGGACGGCTGACAGGGCTCCTGCTCACCCCGGCTCCAGCAGGCCCCGACCAATCAGAAGGCACCCCTGGTGAGGGGACATCCACAAAGCCGCTGTTGACATCTGCTTCATAAACAGGAGAAGTCCCTGTGCCCCTAGAGGAGCCGTGTGCTGATGCAAGGGTGCTGAGCAGGGCAGGCTCAGGAGACAGTGCTCTGGGGCGGCTAAGGCCGATGCTGCTCAGCCAGCAACCCCAGATCCAGACACCACATGGCCAGAGGGAGACCCAGAAGCCCAGGCACAGCCTGGTGGAACCAGCCCATGAGGCAGGCCTTGGCCCACCGCACCCACAACCTGTGCAGCCCCACCCCTGCCTGGCGCCTGGCCTCACCTGCCTGCCCAGGAAGAGTACGTGGGGAGCCCAGGCCCCCCCAACAGCTATGGGAGAAACGATCCACAAGGGGTGCAGGGTGGGGCACAGGATGGGACGACAGGGACAGTGCCGGGCAGAACCCAGGAAGGAGGGGGTGACAGAGCTGGACCCAGAAAGAACTTCAGGACGGCAATGCCCACTCCCTGACCTGGGCCTGCCACTACCCTCCCATGACTCCTCCAGGGAGCGCCTACATCTCTCCTCCCTTCTCTGGGGGCTACCTGCCCTGGATCACACAGCCAGGGGCTCCCCAAGTCGTGACCTGCTCACCAGAGTGCCAAACCCACCAGCAAAGCCAGGACAAGCAGGGATGTGTCAAAGACAGAGGCACCCCTCCGGGGTGAACACCCAGTGCACAGAGCGGGGCCCAGCCTCCCATCCCCCAGCCATTCACCCAGGACTGGGCTGTGTGGGGCAGGAGCTCCCTCTGGGCACGGGGTGCTGATTGAAGCCCTGTAGCCTCCTCCCACCCCCAAACCCTAAGGCAGCCACTCCTCAGCCCTAGAAAGGCAAAGGCCTGGCCAGTACGATGGCTCATGCCTGCAATCCCAGCATGCTGCGAGGCCGAGGCAGGAGGATCACCTGAGGCCAGGAGTTTGAGACCAGCCTGGGCAACACAGCAAAACCCCATCTCTATAAAAAAATGCAAAAATGATCCAGGTGTGACACTGCAGGCCTGCAGTCCCAGCTACTCTGGGCTGAGACGGGAGGATGGCTCAGGCCCAGGAGGCCACAGCCGCAGTGAGCCGGGAGACCGCGGCCCTCGCGCCCCTGCACTCCAGTGACGGGACCATTTCTCAAAAAAAGGCAAGGCAAAGGCCCACCAGGGAGATCCCTGTGGCACCACTGACTTGCCCTGGGCCCACGGGACCCTGGCAAGGAGGCTCTTCCCCACCCCATCTGCTGCCCATACTCCAGCCAGGGTCCCCAACACCCCTACCCAGGGCACCTGGCCCGGCCACCCCTCTAGCCACACTGGCCTCATGGGTGTTAGGTGGGACCTCAGCCATGGGTTTGAGGGGTGCTGTGTCTCCGTGGTGACAGGAGTTGGTTTTCGTTTCTGTGTGGTACCCTGTTGTGGAACTGTCACCTGGTATCTGTATCTGTCCACGATGGCTGGGGGTCGAGTCTCAGTCACCTGAAGGACAGAGCTGCTACTGAACGCATCTAGACCCCTGGCCTTGCCCCAGAGTCACAGATGTCACCCCTTTTGTCGCGTTCTGAGACCCTTCTACTCTCCTCACTGTGCAGGCCATCTCCTGCATCCCCAGAATCTTGGGGCACCGACTCCCAGAAGGGAGTGGGCGGGGGGCTGTGGGGCCAAAGTACCTCCGGCCTCCTCACTGCACTTCAGATGGTCTCTTGCAGAAACCACGGCCTGGCCAATGCCCAGCCTCTCTTCCAAGAGGTCCTCCCCAGAAGGGGACTCAGGGCCAGTGGGGGTGGGGCTGCAGGGACTGTCTGGGGGCATCCACCTCACCACAGACATTCACCCCAACTGCCCTGGGACAATAACAGCTTCAGACAGGCCCTCAGGGCTGTGGGCATCCAACTCCCTGAGCTGGGTGTCGGGGGCACACCAGGGCCCTTCCCCGTGCCTCCGAGAGCCTCCTGTGAACTGGAACTCCACCAGCCCTGCACGAGCCCAGGCAACAGGCCGTCACCAGCCCACTTTCCAGAGGAGCACACTGAGGCCCTAGAGGCTGGGAGACGCGCTCAGGCTGGGAAGTGGCAGGGCAGCCATGGCAGGTGGGCTGGAGTCCTGTCCTCACTCTCTGCCCATGCCAATGGGAAGCCAGTAACCCTTGTGTCCTGGAAGGGCCCAGCCTTGCTGCCTCCAGCCCTGGCAGAGTCAGGCATGACGAGTGAGTACAAACAAGCCCAGGTCCACACCCCACCCACCAGGGCTTGGGGAGCTTCTCCAGGGCAGCTGCAGGCCCAGGCCAACACCACAACCCCCCACTCTGGGGGCCCCCACTGGGCCTGCCCACCCTTCCCACGGGCACCGGTGACTCTCTCTGGGGTGCCTGAAGGGGGTCAGGTGAGAGCATAGCCTTGCCAGCCACAGCTGGCCTCCCTTGCCCAGCCTGGGCCCACCCAGAACCCACACAGGGCATCGGGTTCCACCTCTGCCTTGCAGCTCAATTTGGTTTTCACCAGCTACCCTGGGGAGCGGGGACCAGGCAGGCTCCCAGCACCAGGCCATGGCTGCCCCCTGGGCTCTGGCAGGGGAACCAGCCACCCAAGGAAGAGCAGCTCTCAAAGGAGGGCCCAAGGGTCCATCCCATCACGACACCCACAGCCGTGGCCACACAGCCCACACCTGAACCAAACACCCGGCTCCCTGAACTGTCACCCCTACCCCAGGAGGTGAGTCCCACGCCTTGTCGCCTATTTAAAGGGAGGAACTGGAAGGGCTGCGACCATTCCACAGCCTGTCCCTGAAAGAGGGGGATGGTTAATCCCCACATGTGCAGCCGGGGCTCAGAACACCTTTAAAAAGGCAACAAAATCCACGCCCCTCTGTTCTGGGCAGCATGCCTAAGGGACCCGGGACAGCACCACCCTGGCAGGCCAGGCCCCTACCCTGCACGCACGTACAGCGGGACAGAGCCAGGTGTCCCAGGCAGCCTGGCACGGGCGTCTGGGCACGTAGGAGGCCACCCCGCCCCCAGGGTGCTAAGGTGCTTTACTTAATAGGATCCAGGCTCCCACCCTCTGCCAGCCCTGCTCCTGTCTGGTGATCCTGGGCTGGGCCTGGTGAGCAGGGACTGACCTAGTTCACGCCTCCAGAGTTGCCCTTCTTGGCTCCAGAAAGTGGCAAAAGCCACAGCTGTGGCTGGACAGAACCACTCTGCACCCCCAGGCAGGATTCTCCACCCCAAGGAGGAAGGCCCACCCTCTGGACCCGGGGAACCACCTGCAGCCGCCCACTGTGTGTGGGCCTCCTGGACTGCAGTGCCCCGCCTGCTGGGCCTGGGGGTCGGGTCTGGACCATCCGGGAGTTCAGCTTCAGGGGGTTGAGGCAGGTCCCTAGATGCAGCGGGGCAGGGGTGGGTGGCCTGATCCTTCTGAGGGCACAGTCTTGCTTGGAAAAAGCAGGGCACACTCCCAGTGCAGGCGGTGGGGTGTAAGCTGCAGAGACCCTCAGGAAGACACCAAGTCCACGCATTCCTCCCGAGGCCCGGCCATGCTAGCTGGTGCACTCCAGGGAAACCTGTTCCCAGCAGCTCTGTCCTTCAGGTGACTGAGACTCGACCCCCAGCCATCGTGGACAGATACAGATACCAGGTGACAGTTCCACAACAGGGTACCACACAGAAACGAAAACCAACTCCTGTCAGCTACAGAGACACAGCACCCCTCAAACCCATGGCTGAGGTCCCACCTCTGGGCTTAAAGTCAGTGTGTGGCAAATCGAGCATTTGGGCACTGGGAACCACGCTAAGGTGCAGAATGAGTGAGCACAGCATGGGGCACTCGGAAGGATGGGATTACAGGCATGAGCCACTGCACCCAGCCTTATCCCATGATTTTAAAAGTTAGATGTAATCCCAGCACTTTGGGAGACTGAGCCGGGTGGATCACGAGGTCAGGAGTTCAAGACCAGCCAGGCCAAGAGTAGAGATGGTGAAACCTCATCTCTACTAAAAAATACAGAAAATTAGCCGGGCATGTTGGCGTGTGCCTATAATCCCAGCTACTCAGTAGGCTGAGTTGGAGAATTGCTTAAACCTGGGAGGCAAAGGTTACAGTGAGATGGCACTACTGCATTCCAGCCTGGGTGACGGAGGGAGACTCCGTCTCAAAAAATAAACAAACAAACAAACAAAAGTTAGGGGAAAAAAAAAAAGAAACACGCAACTTTGCAGATAATTCCAGAAATGCCTAAGCCCTGGGGGCTCCTTCACAGGCTCCTGCCCAGGAGCTGGGTACTCACAGGTCTCCATTTAGCTTGTGCCCTACCCCAACTCACGCTACAGACTGTCCTCCGGCCAGACCAGGCCAGGACTGCTGGCAGCCCCTCCTCACTCTGGGATGGAGTCAGTCTCATGCCAGGCTGGACTACCTGGACCCACGGTATCCCACGCCCCTCAGCAGTGGCTGGGGAGCACACCTCCTGACTCTGGTCTCCACCGCAGGTAACTCACAGGCAGGGGCTCTGTCTGCAGGGCCTAAGTGAGTCACAGCTGGGCAGCCCAGCAAGGCCTTTAGCTGCAAGAGACCGGTCAGATGGCGCGCTGGCCAAGGGTGCCACCGTCAGCAAGGCCTGTTGCCACCAGCCCTCCTCCCAGGGCACACTGGGCAGGATCCAGGCCTGGCTCCACAGCCCCATGCCCTGATTCCTGCGGCGGCCGCACTCTTGGGGTCAGGCAAGTCCAGATGCTGACACCACACCCTCAGTGAGGAGGCCAGGGGCTGCAGCTGCCTTCCGATGGCATAAGCCAAGGCATACACTTCCCAGGCACTCACATTTTCACCATTTTGTATGGCTGAGAAAGAAACCCAATACACAAAACCCAACACACTAAGAACAAAAATAACCATCTCAACAGTCAACAAACAATATGGAGGGGAGCGCCTGCAACGTATTACAAACAGGTGACTTCCCTTAACATAGAAAGAGCACCTGCCAGTCAAGAGTATTTACAGAGCACTCACAAAGTGACAGGCACAGTTCTAAGAATTTAACATACGCAAGCTGCTATCACAACCACGACAGTTTTTGAAAGGTAAGAAAATCGTGGTGCCAGGAGGCTACCTACCCAATATCACACAGGTAAATATTGGAGCTAGAACCCAGAGAAAGGCAGAATGGTTCAGGGCCATGGTGCTAAGCATGGTACCCTTCAGCCTCGGAACAAAAGGGACCAAGAGCTTGCCAGAAATATGTGCCGAACCAGGTACAGTGGTGCGCACCCGAAGTCCCTGCTACTTGGGAGGCTGAAGTGGGAGGATCCCTTGAGCTCAGGTGTTCAAGGCTGCAGTGAGCCACGATTGTGCCACTGCACTCCAGCCTGGGCAAGAGAGACCCGGTCTCTTTAAAAAATACATTAAGGCCAGGTGAGGTGGCTCACACCTTTAATCCCAGCACTTTGGGAGGCCAAGGCGGGTGGATCACGAGGTCAAGAGATCGAGACCATCCTGGCCAACGTGGTGAAACCCCATCTCTACTAAAAATACAAAAATTAGCTGGGCATGGTGATGGTCACCTATAATCCTAGCTACTCAGGAGGCTGAGGCAGGATAATCGCTTGAGCCCGGGAGGCAGAGATTGCAGCGAGCCAAGATCACACCATTGCACTCCAGCCTGGGTGACAAGAGCGAAACTCCGGCCGGGCATGGTGGCTCAGTCCTGTAATCCCAGCACTTTGGGAAGCAGAGGCAGGTGGATCACAAGGTCAGTTCAAGACCAGTCTGACCGACATGGTGAAATCCCATCTCTACTAAAAGTAAAAAAATTAGCCGGGCATGGTGGTGCACGCCTGTAATCCCAGCTACTCAGGAGGCTGAGGCAGCAGTAATGCTTGAACCCAGGAGGTAAAGGTTGCAGTGAGCCGAGAACGCGCCACTGTACTCCAGCCTGAGCGACAGAGTCAGACTTTGTCTCAAAAAAAAAGAAATACACTGTACAAAGCACAGATTAGTATTTTTTTTTTTTTAGATGGAGTCTTGCTTGGTCACCAGGCTGGAGTGCAGTGGCACATTCTCGGCTCACTGCAACCTCCGACTCCCTGGTTCAAGTGATTCTCCTGTCTCAGCCTCCGGAGTACCTGGGATTACAGGCACGTGCCACCGTGCTCAGTTTATTTTTGTATTTTTAGTAGAGACAGGCTTTCACTATGTTGGCCAGGATGGTCTCGATCTCCTGACCTCGTGATCCACCTGCCTTGGCCTTCCAAAGTGCTGGGATTACAGGCGTGAGCCATCTACCCAGCAACAGGTGGTATTTCTAACATTCCCGTTGCTCAAACAGTGAAGTTCATTTATCATTAATGAAAAACAAAACCATAAGAGACGTCATTTTCCACATCTCACATGGGCCTCGATGGAAGCGTCTGAGGGCTACCTTCCTGGGAGGTGCTGGAAGACTGGCTGAGCTCACTGGCACTGCCTCTCTGGAGGTCGATATTGCAACAGCTACCCAAAAACAGGCATCCCTCCTGCCCAAGGATTCTACTTCTAGGGATCCAGTCACAACCACACGGATGTGCCAGCTTCATGTCCTACCTACAGGGCCGTGGTGAAAGCAGTTACGGGATCTCGGGGAACAGGCGGCCCATGGCTGAAAATCACCCCACAGCCCTGATCAGCACAGCAGCTAGTATCCCCACGATGGTTCCCACAACCAGAGAGCACTCTCTCTTACAACCCTTCACAGAAGAAGAAATAGGGCCGCAAAGTCAAGAAGCCGTCCATGCACGTGCAGCCAGCACTGGGCCCTGCATCAGCGGCAGCCTGGCTCTGAACCACTGTGCTTAATGGAGAAGGATAAACTTTGAGGTTTTTTTTTTGAGACAGGGTCACACTCTGCTGCCCAGACTGGAGCGCAGTGGCACAATCATGGCTCACTGCAGCCTCAAACTCCTGGGCTCAATCATTCCTCCCACAACCTTCTGAGCAGCTGAGACATGCCACCATGCCTGGCTAATTTTTGTTATTTTTTTAGAGAGGGCAGGTCTTGCTATGTTGCCCAGGCTGGCCTGTCTTGGCCTCCCAAAGTGCTGGGGTCACAGGTGTGATCCACTGTGCCTGGCTGAGGGGTAAATTCTCATCTGGACTGAGCCAGCACAGAACCTTCCCCGAGCTGTACTCTTTTAGAGACAGGGTACCGCTCAGTCACCCAGGCCGGATGGAGAGCAAGCTATACTCAAGTGACAAAATTCACGGCACAGAAGAGTGGGACTGGTGGGGCAGGACACAGGTGGACACATCGCCTTGTAAGGACGGTTGTCCCGTGGCCCAGAAACAACTAAGGCAGGTGCCTGAGCGTGAAGGACAGTGGGAGTCCATCAGGCAGGGCTGTCACCGTCACCACGCTCCTTCCTGTGATGTTTCCAGATTTTCTTTTATCAGCCAAATTGTTCATTATGCATTTTTAAAAGCCAATTCCTGGCCGGGCACGGTGGCTCACACCTGTAATCCCAGCACATTGGGAGGCCGAGGCGGGTGGATCACAAGGTCAGGAGTTCAAGACCAGACTGGCCAACATGGTGAAACCCCATCTCTACTAAAAATACAAAAATTAGCTGGCTGTGGTGGCTCGTGCCGGTAATCCCAGCTACTTGGGAGGCTGAGGTAGGAGAATTGCTTGAACCGGGACCCGGGAGACGGAGGTTGCAGTGAGCTAAGATCGCACCACTGCACTCCAGCCTGGGATACGGAGTGAGACTCCACCTCAAAAAAAAAAAAAAAAGCCAATTCTTTTTTTCTGGGTTTGGGTGCCTGCCTCAAACATAGCCTTATGGCCACAGGGCAGCAATCCCACGCCTGTGGGGAAAGGGCAGGCGCTGGAGCTGGAGCCAGGAGTGCCTGCAGCCGGTGTCTCTAAGTGCCTCCAGAGTAGAGGAAGCCGCAATGTTGCCAGCACTGGAGGAAGTGGCAGATGCCCACAATCAGGTGTGCGCAGCCGATGGGAGAACAGGCTGTGGGTCTATGGGGGTCGTGCGGACAGTGATGGGGCCCGGCCTGGAGACGCCCGGGACCGCAGCTGGGGAGCAGCAGGCAGCGTAGTCTGGAGCTGGGGGGTAGCCTCTTGGAGTCGCTACCTGGCCAGGGACAGCTGTCCACGCCTTGCTGGCTCCCAGAGCCATGACGCACGTCCAGGCTGTGGCTCAGGCAGGAGGCTTCCAAACGTGGGGAGGATTAAGAGAGGAAAGGAGGGACAAAATGGGCGGGAAGAGGGCCCGAAAAGGAGCAGGAGAGGCGGCCCAGCCCCAGCACACTGTGTGCCTGGCTTTCCAGGTACTCCCTGTCACGCTGGCCTGGGCCCTCCCCACCCGGCACCTTGTGACGGTCCCCAAGGCCACAGCAAAGCCCTGCCGGGCGGAGGGAGAACACCACCAAAACACGGCCGGCCAGCCAGCCTTTCCTTCCCTCAGCCAGGGGCTGGGCCCTGGGCTCAGTAAACAGGTCGCAGAGCCATTAGTCAGCACTTTGGCGGGTGGGAGGTTCCCAGTCCGGCGTCCTGGCTCCCACAGCCCAGCCCGGCTAGCCCTGGGTTCCGGGGTATAGGGGCAGCACCAAAGCCAGCTGGTCCCACCGCCTGCATCCTGGGGCCAGCCGGGCCTGAGGTCACCTCCTTGGCCAGCCAGCGGCAGCCCACTGCACCCAAGCCGGGCCTGACTGCCAGCCAGCAGGAGTCTCCGGTGGCCTCTCCCCCGCCCCGTCTGACGCAGAGAGAGGCTGGCCAATGCCAGCCACAGAAACAATGTCAACAAACACACGGCCCAGACAGGTGGGCCAGGCCAGCAGTGCTGCCCGGGCCTGCCAGGGACTCAGCCAGGGCCCCAAGGGCTGGCGCCCCGGTGCGGGGGAGGAGATGCCTGGTCAGAGAACTCAGCCCGGCCCTCAGTCCACCCTGCGGCCCAGACACCCCCTCCCCAGTCACACAGCTGGAGAAGCCCCCACAACAGCCAGCCCAGCCCCGGCCTGGAACCAGGGTGGGGTCTCCAGGGGCCCAGTAGACCTCAGCCTGGACAGGCTCAACACCAGTGCCGACCAGGGTACCCAGCACCTGGGGCCAGTCCCCCAGCCCCGTCCCCAGTAGACAGCAGCCCAGGGGCCTTACCTGGAAGTCGTACAGGGCCACGATGTTTTCATGTTTCAGTTCCTAGGACAGAAACCCAAGTTTCTTATCAGTGTCGGGAGGGGGGCTCGCCCCTGCACCCACCCCTCCCCCCGCACCAGCTCACCTTCAGGATCTTGATTTCCTTCCCCAGCAGCGTCTGAGACTTGGCGAGGTTCTTCTTGTTAATGCACTTCACGGCGACCTCCAGATCGTGCTTCTGAAAGCCAAAGGTGCCCCTTCAGCCAAGGCTGCCCCTGGAGGCTTCCCCCAGATCCCAGTCCACACTGGCGGGGCCCAGAGAAGATCTCGGTTGGGGGTCATGGGACTGGAAGGCCGAGTGGGGAGCAAGGTTGAGCATCAGGCTGGGGGTCCTGGGGTAGGGATCCAGCCTGGAAAGCCGGGCTGGGGGACCGGGTGCGGGGTGTCCTGGGGTGGGGATTTGCACAGGAAAGCCAGGCTGGGAGTCTCAGGGTGGGGAGCTGGCCTGCAGTGAGACAGGGGGTCCTGAGTTGGGAGTCGGCCTCGAAAGCCTGGCAGCGGATCTCGGGGCGGAGGTATGGACTGGAAAGCCGGGCTGTCTCGGGGTGCGGGGTGTCCAGGGGCGGGGGTACGGCCTGGAAAGTCGGGCTGGGGGTCCCGGGGTGGGGGTCGGCCTGAAGGTCGAGCGGGGGTCCCAGGACAGGCTGGGAATCGCGGGGCTGGGATCCCGGGGCAGGAGATCCCGGGCGAGGGCTCTTCCGGGCCGGACGGGGGCCTCACCTCGCGGTGGCGGCCCTTGAAGACCACCGCGAAGGCGCCGTGGCCGATCAGGTCCTTGCGGGAGAACTCGAACTTGCCCACGGTCTCGGTGCCGCCGCGGCCGGGCTCCATGGCGCGGGCGGGCTGGTGTCGCGGGGCAGGGGGCGGCGGGCCGGGGCGCGAGGGGCTCAGGCGGAGGCGCGGGCCGGAGCGGGCGGGCCGGGGGCGCGGGGCCGGGGGCGCGGGGCCGGGCGAGGGCGCATCTCCGGGGCCGCGCGCCCCATCGGGCAGGCCGGGGCCGGGTCCCAGCCCCGCGGGCCAGGCGGGGTCCAAGGGTCGCGCTCCCTCTGGCGTCTGTGCCGCCGCACTCTCCCCGGGCTGCTAATCCGAATCTGGATCCGACTCCGAGTCCGACTCTGGCTCGGATAGGGGCCCGGGCTCGGCCCCGGCGGAGAAACAAAAGAGCCGCGGCGCCCGGGCCTCGGAGCCTGAGACGCCCGCGCAGCCGCACTGCGCGTCGCGCCGGGGGCGGGGATGAGGGCGGGGCCTGTGGGGAGGGGCGGGGCGAGGAAGCCAGCCGAGCCGTGACGAGCTGGCGGGGGCGGGGCCTGGGGCGGGGCCTGGAGGGCGGCTGGGCGGCTGGGCCTGACCGTTGCGGGGCCGGCGTGGGCGGGGAGTGGGTGGAGCCAACAGCGGACCCGCCCCGGTGAGAGCAGAGAGGCGCGCTGACCCCGGCGCAGGCCACCGGGCGCGGCGATGCTCCCCCGCCTCGCTTCTTCTCTGTTCCCCTCCCACCCTTTCCCCTCCCGCCACCTCTCCCTCTCCCCGCCCCCTCTCTTCCGCCCCTCCCATTCCTTCCCTCCCTGCTCCCCTCCCGTTCCCCTCTGTGTTGCCCTCCCTCCCCCTTCTGCCCCCCGCCCGTTCCCCTCCCCCCCTCCCCGCTCCCGTTCCCCTCCCCCCTACCCCGCTCCCGTTCCCCTCCCCCCCACC
>CAUYLG010022144.1:0-10308 GCA_963573385.1 Cacajao melanocephalus
AGACGGGCCTAGGCTCCCCGCCTACATCTTTCTCCTGGCCTGGATGCTTCCTGCCCTCAAACATCAGACTCCAAGTTCTTTAGTTCTGGGGCTCGGACTGGCTTCCCTTGCTCCTCAGCTTGCAGACAGCCCACTGTGGAATCTTGTGATTGTGTAAGTTAATACTTCATAAACTCCCATGTATACACGTCACCCAGGCTGGAGTGCAGTGACGCAATCCTGGCTCTCCGCAACCTCCGCCTCCCAGGTTCAAGCGATTCTCCTGCCTTCGTCTTCCAAGTAGCTGGGATTACAGGCACATGCCACCACGCCGGGCCAATGTTTTGTATTTTAGTAGAGATGGGGTTTCACCGTGTTGCCCAGGCTGGTCTGGAACTCCTGAGCTTAGGCAATCCGCCTGCCTTGGCCTCCCAAAATGCTGGGATTGCAGGCGTGAGCCACTGCACCCAGCCCCCCTTTATATGTATCAATCCTATTTGCTCTGTTTCTCTTAGAGGACCCTGACTGGCCAGGCTCGGGGGCTCACGCCTGTAATCCCAGCACTTTGAGAGACCAAGGCAGGTGAATCACCTGAGGTCGGGAGTTTGATTCCAGCCTGACCAACATGGAGAAACCCTGTCAATACTAAAAACACAAAAATTAGCCAGGCATGGTGGCACTCGCCTGTAATCCCGGCTACTCAAGAAGCTGAGGCAGGAGAATCGCTTGAACCCGGAGTGCAGAGGTAGCAGTGAGCCGAGATCACGCCATTGAGCCCCAGCCTGAGCAACAAAAGTGAAACTCCGTCTTAAAAAATAAATAAGTAAGAATAAAATAAAAGAACCCTGACTAATAGTACGCCAGGGCTCTCTCCCAGCTCCTAACAACCACGAAGGAGCTTCTGAACTCAATCCTCCTACCTCCCCAGCCTCAGTGGGACAGAGTTTCAGCCCCTGCACCCTGGCCCAGTGATGGCCGGATCCGGGCACCTTTGACCACACCGTCACCCTCCCTCCCTCGGGGCCTTCTTGCTCCTCCACATTTGGGAGTGGTGGGCCAAACTCCAGCTCCAGGCATCCAGGCCCCCTGCCATCACACGCCTCACCTGGGTCCACCTGTCTGTGCACAGCTGGGGTCACCCAGGCGCCTCCACCTGGCACCCCTCCTCCATGTGCTGCAGGCCTGGAGTCCTCGGTCCCCGTGAGAAACCCAGACTCCATATCTGCACCCTTTCCCGTCTGCCTGCAGGGGGCGGCATCCACGTCCACGTGTGTGGGGACCGTGCCCTGCTCCAGTCCTCTTTCCCACACAGGATGGGGTCTTCGGGCCGTCAGAGCCGACTCCGGGCAGGCCCAGCCCTACGCTCCCTGGGCTCCTGACCTCCCACTTGCATAGAAGGGTCTGCAGAGCAGGGGTGAGGCCTAGCTGGGGATGGGGGGATGATCCCGTGGTCTCTCCTCCAGCTCCATGGAAAGGTCCTCCTAATTAGGGGACAGAAATGCACTCTCTCTCTAGGGGTGCAAGAGCAGACCCCAGGCCCCCCGCTCCGGGGTCCATCAACCAGGGCCCCAAACGGGGGATGAGGGCGACGGAAGATTCACCCACGCGGCCACACACGCAGAAGCCACAGGTCTGAAATGGACTTTAATTGGCTTTTGTCTCCACAATTCCCCAACCGCTCCTGGCTATGTGGTTCTCCCTGACCCCTTCAGTTTGGGGGTCCAAACCGAACAGGAGAGGTACAGGGGGACAGACGGTCTCCTGGCACAAAGGTGGGGGTCTCCCTGGCAAGGGGCCCCAGGGCCTGGCACCCAAGGCCCAGCCACAAGCACACACAACCTCAAAACATGTTTTTAGTGGGAAGCTCTGGGCCCTGCCCCTCCCCCGGGGGTCACATGGTCAGGGAGCAGGTGGGCATCTGTCTGCCTCCAGGTCAAGGCAGCGCAGACGACGAGCCAGGGGCCGGCAGGGGCGCGGAGAGCACAGCGTGGTCGAACAGAGGGTTGCGCACCTCCATCTCTCCGGTCTGCGGACGTGGGTGTCAGGCCGGGCAGCGGGTGAGGCGGGGGACACTCGCTGGGAGGGAACCCCATGAGACGGTGCCCCCTCCCTGCACCCCGAAGCACTCACTGGAGCCAGGCCCGGGCACTCGTACACCGTGAAGTCTCCGTCCTCGCTCCCCTCGTCCGACGAGGCTGTGTCCAGCTCCTTGGGTGGCTCTTTATGCCTGGGTGGGAGGGGGAGTGCTGGGTTCTCCCCATACCCTTGAGGTGCCCGTGGCCCAGCCTGGAAGTGGGCACTTGGCCCACCTCAGCCCTGGGGTGGCAGGGCAGCAGAGCCCAGGGTGAAGCTGGCCGGGGAGGTGGAGGTGTAGGGGGTGCGGAGGCGTGGTGGGGGGTGGAAGTCAAGGTGCGAGGAGGAGGTGAAGGTTAGGGTACAGGTGAGGGCGGCAGGGCCCGGGGTAAAGGTGGCTAGGGGAGGTGGGGGTTGGGTGGGGACGTGGGGGAGGTGGGGGTGGTGGGGATGGGTGGGGAGGTGGGGGTTAGGTGGGGGAGTAGGGGGTGCTGGGGGCCGGGTGGGGGGGTAGGGGGTGTCGGGGCCGGGGCGGCCGCTCACCGCTCCAGGCACAGCATCTGCTGGCGCTGGTGCTGGTAGTGGTACATCTCCGCGCTGTGTGCCAGCCGCTGGTCCCCGGGCTGTGGGAAGGCGGGGGCGAGGGTCAGGCGGTGGCCATAGCGGGGCGGCAGCCTCATGGCCAAAGGGGCCACCCACCGAGGTCCGGGGTGCTGCTGCTGAGCTGGGGCCCTTCGCAGTCGCATAGTCGGCCTTCTGGGTCAGGCGGATCTCACGCTGCAGCCTGTGGGGAGTGGGGCCTGAGGCCTCTGAGGGTGTGGTGCCCTCCCTGCCCAGCCCCTGGCCGCTGGCTCACCTGCACCAGCAGAGGGAGGCCACAGAGAGAGCAGCCACACCGGCCACACAGAACGCCAGGATCAGCACTGCAGGAGGGGGCGTGTGAGGGCAGCCTTCTGTGGGGAGGGGCCCTGCCGCCCTTGCCCGCCCCCAGCCAACACCTACCGAGGGCAAGGCCGTCGCCATGCCCACCCCGGGGCTCCAGGGGTGACATGTGCACCGGCTCGGAGGACACAGGGGAGCCCAGGGAGGTGTGGGGCGGGGGCGTGGGGGCTCCTGGAGTTGAGGGGAGGCCCAGCTCCAGCCCCTGCCCCCGTGCTGAGAAGCCCAGGGTGGCTGCGAGAGAGGAGGGGTTAGAGAAAGGACAGCACTGGGCTGGGGACGGGCCATGGGGCAAGGGCCGTGGGGGTCTCACCAGGTTCCAGGAGCCGCTGTCGGGCCTCAGGCAGGGGCGGAGTTGAGTATCCAGACTCCTTCCGGGCGAGCTCCTGGGCCAGGAAGTCAATCTCATCTTCCAGCCTGGGCTGAGACTGGCCCCCACCTGGGGAGGGTGAGGGCCATCAGGCGAAGGGGCCCCGTCTAGGAGGCGGCCCCAGGCCTGGCCTCGCAGGTTCTCCCCGGGGCGCCTGAGGACTGGGCACCAGCCTGGGGGCCCTCTCCCTCCCAGATAGCCAGGGTGACAGCGAGGTGCTTCCTGTGAGAGGCAGTGCTCCCCGAAAGCGTGGGCAGGGCAAGGGGGAGGAGGTGCTGTGGAAATGTCCAAAGCCCAGGTAGAGGGTAAAGGGCTGGGCAGAGCACTGGGCCCCACAGCCCCCTCCGCTTCCCCACCTCCAAGCACCTTCTCGGCAGAGGAGCAGTGACTCTCCAGGGAGTGGGGAGAAGCGGAAGGAAGCCAGGCACCCAGGACCCTCCCCAGGTCATAAGAACAGAGGCCGCTGTCGGGTGGGGCTGGTGGCAGGTCCCCACTGGGACCCACTGTGGGCGCCACAGTCCAGGCAGAAGCTCCCAGGTAGGCAGGTGACATGTCCACACAGACTCTTATAGCCACTTCTCAGCGACCTCTCGACAGCCCCTCCGGGAAGCTGCTCCCACCCCAGCACCTCTGTGCAAAGCCCTCACCACACCTGAATCATTCAGCAACTGACCCTCCCGACAGATGCGGGCTCAGGCTGGCGGGTGGGGCATCCCCAGCACACAGCCAGGGCCGGCACTCTTCAACACTGCAAGCTGCCCATGGCGGGGGAGCGGGGGCTGGAGGGCTTCTGGGCAGACCCTGCAGAGCCCAGGCCTGGGGAGCTCCGACCCCTCCTCCCCCGTGGTCGCCCCAGCATGTCACATTGGGTAGCACTTCCCCTGGGAGGGCCTGATGGCCCCGGGCCTGGGTCCAGCTCCATCTGGGAAGGATGGGAGGTTTCATGGAGAGTGACATGGGGCCCCCCCAGGCCTTGGACCCAACATCCCACAAGGCTCAGGGGCCCTCGGGCCGCTAGCACAAGCCTAGTGCCAAGGCTGCGGGCTTCTTTTTTTTTTTTTGAAGCAGAGTTCCCCACGGTCACCCAGGCTGGAGGGCAGTGGTGTGATCTCGGCTCACTGCAACCTCCACCTCCTGGGTTCAAGTGATTCTCCTGCCTCAGCCTCCCTAGTAGCTGGGATTACAAGCGCCCACCACCACGGTCAGCTATTTTGTATTTTTTGTAGAGATGGGGTTTCACCACATTGGCCAGGATGATCTTGAATTCCTGACCTCAAGAGATCCACCCACCTCAGCCTCTCACAGTGCTGGGATTACGGGTGTGAGCCGCCAAGCCTGGCCAGCTGCAGGCTTCCTACGGGGAGAGGCACACTCGGGGCATCCCCTCATCCACCTCCCACTTTGCTCTCATACCCAGAGGCCGGCGTGTCCTGGGCACACAGACCCCTTGCTGGTCCTCCTGGAAGGGCTGAAGGCAGGGCCCACAGGCATGGGCACCAGGGGGACACCTTGCCCGCCTCTTCAGGGCACAGTCCAGGCTCCCGGGACAGGTGGCTGCATCTGGGAAGGAAGCAGAAGGCAGGGCCAGCTCACGGCCCCGCAGAGCTCGGCCCCTGCACACGGCAACACTGCCCCAGCCACTCGCCCCCCCACCCCCTCAGAGCTGGCCGGGCCTGGTTCTGGCCATTGTTCTGGACAGGCCTTTCCTCCCCACCACCAGAGCTCAGAACCAGGAAGCAAACAGTCCTAGGACTTATCGGAACTACCCTGCCCCACCCACTCCCCAGGGTCCACGTCCAGGCCTGATAGAGCCCCTAGCTCGGAAGCTGAGTGTCACCATCCAGGCAGCACTGTGCCATGCAGCCCCCAAGCCCAGCCTCTGGCCTCAACATGCCCCACAGCCCGCCAGGAACCCCGGTCCAGATCGGGAGTCCCAGAGGGAGGGGCCAAGTTCTGTCTCTGAGGATCGGCGAATGATGCCGCCAGCGGCCTCTCCTCCCTCTGCGGCTCTCTCCTGAACCAGCACTGAGTGAGCGGAAGCCTGGAAGCATGGCTGCTCCTCCAGCCTCTGACTTGTCCCCCAAGCACCAGGAGACCTAAGATGGATTCTGTGGCCTCACTCGCCTCAGACACAGAACCCAGGCAGGTCACTCCCACAGCCACACCACCAGGTGCTGCAGTCAGGGGCCAGAGGCCCCCGAAGGCCTAAGGAGGCCGGATAGGCAGGGCTGGGGACTGCCGGCCAGGCTCTAGCTCTCTAGTTCCTACCCACACTCTCCTCTCACTGAGGAGAGGCCCAGGCCACGGTGCCAGCATCAGTCCTATCCTGGTGCTGGAGAACAGGGCAGAGGGGCAGTGGCCCTCTCTGACTCAGTTTCCCCTCTGGAATGCAGAAGCTGAGTTGCCTCAAAGTAAGGAATGTCACCAGTCACAGTGAGCCAGTGGACCCGGGGAAACCCCAGCAGGGCCATCAACCCTGCCCAGGGAGCCTGCAGTGGGCCCTCTGGCTAGCCAGGACTCTTCCCCCACCCAGCCCCACGCTGCACACTGCAGGGAGGACTACCGGGGCCCGGCGCCACATGGGGCATCTGTCCTTCTCCAGACCTTGGCTGGCTGGCTTGGTTTCCTTGGTAACCCGACATTCAGTGCCTTCAGGCTGTTGGCCTCCCTTCCAGGCAGTTGGCATAGGAGCAGGTGGGCACTACAGGCACCGCCCACCCTCCATGACCTGGAGCAGCAGCCTCCAGTATCAGTGGGCTGTGCCGGGACTTGGGCATGTTAAACATTGAGCCTGTGCCAGCAGGTCCACCTGGGCCCACCCACACACTTTGCACCTGGGGAGGCAAGGCGGTCCCTGTCCCTGTGCTGATAACGCACAGTCCGCCACGCCAAAGCCTGGGGCCTGAGGTGTAAAGCCAGCTCTAGGGTCTGGGTTCCAGGCCCCTCCCAGCCCCTGATTCCCCAGCCCAGGAGCCTCCATCCACCACTTCCTCCTCCTGAGACGAGGTCTCAGGAACAGCAGCAGCTGGAGACTGGCTGGCACCTCACCTAACGTCTGGGCTGCCTGAGGGCCCCTCCCTTCCAAGCACCCGGCACTGGGAGTGGGAGGGGCTCTCTGGGGAGGGCCTTGCCAGGTCTCTCAGTGAGGCAGACACGAAGCCACAGAGGCTGTGAACGGAGGTCTGGTGCCTGCTGCCCACGTGTGCTCAGCACAGCAGCTGCAGCCCCGGTTCCCGAGAAGGTAGCCTCCACCTTTCCTGGCTGAGCAGGCTCTGACTCTCGGAAGCCCCTTCTGGTCATGCCCACCTCCCATGCAGAGGCACTGTGCCCAGGAGGAAGCCGGCCCCACGAGGCCACACACACAGAACCAGACTGCCCTGAGTAGCATCAGCTGGGCCACATTCCACCTAACTTCTCCGTGCCTCAGTTTCCTTAACTGCAAAATGGACTCACAGCACCTCTTCTGCAGGGCTGCCAGGAGAACTGCACGAATGCAGAGTCACAAAGTCTCCCAGTTCAGCTCCCCCAGAAAAAGGTGAGCTTTGCATCCTGGCTTCCTGCAGACCTCTGTTCCTGGGAACCTCAGGGCCCATCTGTGCAGCCGGGGAGGGTGTCCCAGGACCCTGGGCTCATCACCCTCCTCCGGAGTTCCCCTGCAGGCCTCAATCCAAAATGCCAGTGCCCTCAAGGGCAGCGGGTGCAGGAGGAGGCTCTGAGGCGACCACAGCCTCGCCCCACTGAAGCTAGAACAGCACCCCGAGCCTGCGCCATCAAGTGCCCCTGGAACACCAGCGCCCACTATGGCGCAAGGCCGGTGCCCAGCGCCATCTGAGGCGTGAGGACAGGCAGATCAGCACGGACGCCCCGACCCCAGGACGCACACGGGCAGCGAAGCCGGCGGGCACTCAGGGCCAGCCCCGCACCCGCAGGAGCCGCGAACCCGGAGACACACACACAGACCCACGCAGGACAGACTCCCGGTGGGCCCGCCCAAAGCCAGATGGCCGCGGCGCTGAGGCCTAAGCCAGACTGGCCCCCGGCGGAAGAAGCCACGAACTTCAGCTTCGCCTCCGAGAACCGGCTGAAGAAGCTCCATCCGCGCTCCGTCCTGCGGCCGGGCCTGTTTATCCCACCCCGGGCGAGGCGGGGCCGCCATCAGCAGCGGACCAGGCATGCAGGGCCTGCGGGCCTGGGCAGGACGAGGGCGGCGGCGCCCGGCAGCCCGGTCCCCGCCCGGCGATCCCGGCCCCGGGGCGCCCCGTGGCCTGCGCCCAGCGCGCTCGCTCACCCGGGTGGCCGGCGGCGGCCCCGCGCAGGACCGTGCCGAGGACGAGGCCGGCGAGCAGCAGCCGCAGCAGCCGCAGGTGCCGCGGGGACGGCGGAGGCAGCGGCGTCGCCATCCTTCAGCGCCGCCGCCGGGGCAGCATGGCACCGCGAGGCCGGGGGCTCGGCGCGGGCTCCGGGCTCCGCGTCGGGAGCAGCGGAGGCGGGGATGGGGGGGAGGACGGAGGAGGAGGAGGAAGAGGAGGCGGAGGCCGAGGCCGAGGAGGAGGAAGAGGAAAGGAACGGGCGGCGGCGCTGACGCTGCAGCTAGGATCCGGGATGGAGGCGCCGGCGGGGCGCGCGCGGGGAGTGCGCCTGCGCGCTCCACCTGCGGGGGCGGGAGAGAGGCTCCAGGCTGCGCCCCCTCCCCCAGCTCCGGTTCTGGTCCCCTCTGCCGGCCTCTCTGGACCTCTCCCGGCCCCAGGGTGTCTCGGCACCTGCGGGCTCCGCAGCCGGTGCCGCTCCCAGAAGTCCCGCTGGATTTGGGCCTCGGGTGGGCTTCCCCAGGATGCGCTCCCTTCTGGCCTCTTCCCTGCAGGACTCCCGGCCCCTCACCCGCCCCGCGACGGGGCGAAGGACCTGCCTGGGCCCAGCCTCGGGAGCACACAGGGACACGGGAGCGCCGGGCGCACGTAGACAGGTGCGCACGAGCTGAGCAGGCGCGCAGGGAGGCACAGGTGTGCCCACAGAGGCAAGGGCACCCCCACTCGCGGGGAAAAGCAAATGCAGGAACGCAGAACGGCCCCGGCCCCGACTGCCGCTTTGGCTGGAGCCCCAGCGGCCGCGCTCAGCGAGGCCACCAGGGGGCAAGAGTGACCCGGAGCCACTGAGGACTGGAGCTGGGAGCTGTCCAAGGTGTCCATGCTCCCCAGGTGACAGCCTTTTAGCTTCCCCAGGACAACGGGCATCTCTTTTTATTTTTTTGAGACGGCGTCTCTGTCGCCCAGGCTGGAGTGCAGTGGTCCCATCTTGGCTCACTGCAACCTCAGCCTCCCGGGTTCAAGTAATTCTCGTGCCTCAGCCTCCCGGGTAGCTGGGATTACAGGCACACGCCACCACGCCCAACTAATTTTTTAATTTTTGTTAGAGACAGGATTTCACCATATTGGCTCAGCTGGTCTCGAACTCCTGGCCTCAGGTGATCCACCTACTTCAGCCTCCCAAAGTGCTGGCATTACAGACGTGAGCCACTGTGCCCGGCTGACAACGGGCATCTCTGATGCCCCCCTTGCACCTCAGCTGTTGCCTCCCAAGAACATGCCCACTCCATTCCACTGGAAAACTCCCTTGACTCAGTCATTCGGAGAACAGGAGTGAGCCCTCCAACCTGGGGTGTCCCCTTGGTCCTTCCAGTCTCAGAACTCCAAAGCTGGGGCTGGCTGCCCTCAGGTTTATCAAATGACTCAAAAAAAAAAAAAAAAAAAAAGGTGTCGGGGGAGGAGGGAGCAGAATAAAAACTACCACCCTCCCCACGAGAGCCCTGAGCAGACAAAGGCAGTGTCTGAGCTCACTTCCCAGAAAGGGGAGGGACGAGTGCTCAAGACCAGGGCTTCCCGTCCTGGAGAAAACTGGCTTGGGGAGGGGCTGCAGCATGATTCTTGGGAGTGCAGGACACTCAGTCCCAGGGGAGAAGGGCAAGGTGCCCGGTGCCATCACATGGCTCCACAGCCAGGTTCTGTGCAAGAGTCCTGCCTCTATGGGAGGGGCTCTGGGTCCTTCCTGGTCCCGATCTCAGCTCCCACCCCTATGCCACCTCCTGATGAGGGCCTGCCCTCCCTCCAGTCTCTACCAGCACTGACTGCCCCTGGTCCCTACCCTCACCCCAGGCCTGCTGTACCAGGACCCAACCTCCAGGCTGGGCTAGGTCACCAGTGCAGATCTGGATGTGATGGTTTTGGGGAACTCTGCTGGCCAGAGAAGCCTTAAGGGCCCAGGAACGCTCCCTTGGGCCAGCCATCCTGCAGCTGCTCTAGGAAGCCACGGCACAGCAGGGGAACAGCCAGTGGCCCAGGCCTGGCTCCAGAGCGGAAGGCAGTAGGGAGAGCTGGTGTCCACCCTCGAGACGGAGGCAGGCCTGTGCACCAGTGCCGCGGGAGGTCAGGGCACAGGCAGCAGCAAGGACGCCCTCCCCACACATATGCTCCTTTCACTTCTCTGGGAAAAACTTTTTATTAGAAAATTTTACAAGTAGGTGCTGGGTTGGCTGCCAGCCCATGAGCTGTGACCCTCCCCACTACAGACGCAGACTCCACAGAAGGAACCTCTGAGGGCCCCGATTCTCAGAATCAAGGCTCCACTCCCCAGAGACCCAGCCCTGAGGAAGAGGAGGAGAAGCATGGGGCCTGGAGTGACACCCAGGCTGAATCAGGCTGGAGGGGCCCGAGGAGCTGGATTGAGCTCTCTGCCCACCCGGACCCCTATGGGTGTGGGCACCTGAGTCTCGATTCCCATTTCCCAGGCTGCCCTAGGGGCAGAGACACTGTGAGTGGGGTGGAGGGATGGAGAATACAGTGACGGAGGGAGGGGTGGGGGATAGAGGGGAGGTAGGATGGGAGGTGGATAGAGGGGTAGGGGGAGGGGTGGGGTAAAGAGGGGGGGTGGATCGAAGTGAGGGGAGGGGTGGG
>CAUYLG010022146.1:0-37588 GCA_963573385.1 Cacajao melanocephalus
ACTTTCAGATTGGGTCCGAGTGGATGTCCGGCTTGTTGGTGATGAAGTTTTTTCTGTTTCTTAGTTTTCCTTTGGCAGACGCCCTTTCCCCACAGAGCTAGGCTTTCCCGGGTTCAGCTGTGCTTACTGTGAAACTCTCAGTCCTCAGCACTTCCAATTGCTGTTCTTGTGGGGACGGGATCAGCCGAGCCCAACTCAAAGGGCACCCAGTCCTGTATACTCCGCACTGAGAAGCGCCGCGCCATGCCAGGGCGCCGGCATAACAGCCGCGCCAGCCAAAAGAGTCGCGCTGGCGACCTGTGTGGCTCCTCCGCTGAGTAGCTGCCAGTTTGTGGGCAGCAGAAATTTGTCTGAAATTGCAGCGTCCACTCGCTCTCTGCGCTTTCACTGGGAGCTACAATCCTGAGCTATTGTTACTCGGCCATCTTGTATCTCTCTCCACCCTGTGATGAAGTTTTTTCTGTTTCTTAGTTTTCCTTTCGCAGACGCCCCTTCCTCACAGAGCCGGACCTTCCTGGTTCGGCTGTGCTTGCTGTGAAACTCTCAGTCCTCAGTGTTTCCAATTGCTGTTCTCCTTGTAGGGATGGGACCAGCTGAGCCTGACTCAAAGAGCACCCCGTCCCGTGTACTCCACACCGAGAAGCGCCATGCCGGGGCGCCAGCAAAACAGCCACACAGGCCAAAAAAGTAGCGCTGGCAACCCATGTGGCTCCTCTGCCGGGAATCTCCCGGTCTGTGGGCAACAAAAATTCGTCTGAAAGTATGGCATCCACTTGCTTTCTGCACTTTCACTGGGAGCTACAATCCTGAGCTGTTGTTAATTGGCCATCTTGAATCTCTCTCTGCCCCTGTTTTATTTTTATAATTTGATTGAATTATAATTGGCATACTGCAAATTGCAAATGTTTAAAGTCTAAAATATGATAAATTTTAGCATGTGTATAAGCCTGTGAAATCATTACTGCAATCAATATAATCAGCATATTCTTCCCCAGGAAACCTTCCTCCTATCCCTATACGATTCCTCTACCCTACCGTTCCCCACTGCCTTTATCCCCAGGCAGTTATTGATCTGCTTTTTATCATTGTAGATTAGTTTGTGTGTTCTAGAATTTGACCATTCTACCCTAAAATTGGAACATTACATAAAGCATGTACTTTTTTTTTGGTCTAGGTTTTTTACTCAGTGTGATTATTTCAAGAATCATCGATGTTGTTTTGTGTCAGTAGTTCATTCATTTTTTTAATGAATAGAAGGTCATTGTGTAGAAATTTCACAGATATTTAGTTTTTTTCCCAGTATTTTGCTATTATAAAGAAGGCTACTGAGATAATTTATGTACAAGTCAGTCTGCACCTATGCTCTAATTTTCACGGGATAAATACCTAAAAATAGAATAACTGAATCATATGGTACCGTTAACTTTTTAAGAAGTTGCCAAACTATTTTCCAAAGTAGCTGTCTCTTTATACATTCTCACCAACAGTATATGAGGATTTCTATTTCTCCCTACCTTGTCATTACTTGTAATGGCTGGGCCTTTCTGTTTCTTTGCTTGTTTGTTCTAATTTTAGCCATTTCACTGGGTATATAGTGGTATCTCACTGTGGATTTAATTTGCATTTTCCTCCTACCTAATGATGTTGAGCACCTTTGCATGTGCTTATTTGCCATCTGTATGTCTTCTTGGTGAAGAGTTTGTTCAAATGTTTGCACATCTTTACACTGAGTTATGTATTCTCTTATTGTTGAACATTAAAATTTCTTTGTGTGTTATAGACAAAATTTCTTGATCTGCCATGTGATTTGCATGTATTTTTTGCTCACTGTTTTAGTACTTTTACCAGTGTAATTTGAAGATAAGGTATTTATTTTGATAAAGGCCAGTTCCTTATTATTTTCTTTTATGAATTATTCTTTTCATATTTTACCTAAGAAATCTTTGCCCAACCCAAGTTTACAAAGATTTCTTCTGTTTTCTTTTAGAAATAGTATGGTTTTAGATTTTACATTTAAAGCAATCATTCATTATGAGTTAATTCTTGAACAGAAAATGAAGGCTAGATTGAAGTTTTGGAGTTTTTTTTTTTTCCCTTCAAAATAGTAACCATTTCCAGTGTTTTTTATTCTTTTGTATAGATCCATATTTCCCTCTCATATTATTTTCCTTCTTCTTATAAGACTGTCTTTAACATTTTTTTTTTTTTTGATATGGAGTCTTGCTCTGTTGCCCAGGGTGGATTGCAATTGTGTTATCTTGGCTCACTGCAATCTCCGCCTCCCGAGTTTAAGCAATTCTCCTGCCTCAGCTTCCTGAGTAGCCGGGATTACAGGCATCTGCCACTATGTGCAGCTACTTTTTGTATTTTTAGTAGAAACTGGGCTTCACTAGGTTAGCTGCATTGGTCTCCAACTCCTGACCTTGTGATCCACTCATCTTGGCCTCCCAAAGTGCTGAGTTTACAGGCATGAGCCACTGCAACCAGCCTCTTTAACATTTTTTTGTAGTGAAAGTCTGCTGGGGGTAAATTCTTTCAGCTTTTGTATGCCTGAATATACCTTTATTTTGCTTAATAATTCAAAGATATTTTTACTGGGTAAAAATATAGCTGAAAGATATTTTTTTCTTTTATGACTGTAAAGGTATTGCTCCATTGTCTTCTAGCTTGCATTGTTTCCAATGAGAAGTCTGCTGACAATATTAAGTTTTGCTCCACTGTACAGATTGTGTCTTTTGTCCTCTAGATGTTTAAACATGTTATCTTTATTAGTAGGTTAAGACAATTTAATTATGAAATGCCTAGGTATATTTTCTATAGAAATTTCTATATAAATATGTGCTTAGAGTTAATTGAGTGTCTTGGATCAGTGTATTTATAATTATCATCAAATTTGAAAAATAATTTTCTTTATCTCCTCTCTGTCCTTCAGTAAGGATGTTGATTAGCTTAAAGTTATCCTCCAGTTCACCAACGTTCTTTTTTCTGTGTTTCATTTTAAATATTTTTTTACTATGTCTTCAAGCTCACTGATTCTTTTCCCTGCACATCTAATCTTACTGTTGCTACCCCTCAGTACATTTTTTACATTATCCATTGTAGATTTTATCTTTAGAAGTTTGATTAGACTCCTTTTATCTCCTTCATATCTCTAATTTTATATATTAACATAATATATGATTAATAACTATAATTATTCATAAATAATTATAACATCTATGTCATTTATATGTAAGTTTTGAATGACTAATTTCCCTTCTTAGTGTAGGTCATAGGACATATTTCCTGCTTCTTTGCATACCTAGTAATTATTTCGTACCAAACAATGTGAACTTTACCTCGTTGGATATCAGATATTTTTGTATTCTAGAAATGTGGAACTTTGTTCTGGGATTTTGTTGTTAGGTGGAAACTTTTGCTTTTATTATTTGTTAGGCCATATCAGAGCAGCGTTTATTCTTGGGTCATTTTACTCCATTACTGGGAAAGACTTCCTTAGTACTTTAACCAATTCCCTGTAATAAGATTATCTATTCAGGTGATTAATAGCAGAGGCTATTCCTGGCTTTGTGTGATATCTAGGCATTGTGTCTACTAATCCTTTTGGGTGATTCCTTCAGGTAGTTTCTTTACATACATGTGATGATCAGTTCTCAGCTGAATATTTGAAGATCCCCTGCAGATATCTGGAGCTCCCTCACTGAGGCATTCTGTCCTCTCTGGTACTAAGCTCTGTGATATCTAGCCTCCTTGGTTTTGTCACACTCCCAGAATCATCATCTCAGCTGAAGAAATCTGCTAATCACTGTCTGGATTTTCCCTCATTATGCCATGCCCTGGAAACTTTCTCCAGGTAGCAAGATGGGATAATTGTAGACCTCACTTTATTTGTCTGTCATCTGTCAGAATCAATGTCCTTTGTTGCACACTGTCTTGAAAGCCATTGTTTCTTATATTTTGTGGGTTTTTTTCAGTTGTTTCACATGGAAAGACAAATATGGACCCTGTTGCTGCATCTTTGTCAAAAATAGATGTCATTTCTAATTAATGTCGGCCATGCAATGTTGCAGTTGTTAATGCTTTTAAGCATTTCTATTTTTCAGTGGCCTGAATTACTTTTTAGAAATAATTCTAGCTACCATGAAGAGAATAAATGGGATATGTAGAGGGATGTGCTTGGTCATAGGTGGCTTTACTTTACTCATTTTTTTCTGAAAATAATGTTTATCAGGGTTATGAATTCAGAAATGTTTATCCTATTGTATACTCAAGTCATTTAACTGGAAGAGATCATTCCAGAAATTAGTATAAAAAGGGAAGAGAAGAAATTTAAGAGCTAATCCCTGGGGTACTATAAATTTTAAAAGCCTGAAAAAGAATAATTTAGCAAAGAAGACTGTTGCAATGCTTAGTGAAAATAGGGGATGGCATTGGGAGAGGGAGAAGCAATAACACATAATTAACTTTTGTTGGTTGTTGATGCTAAGAACTCACTGAACCACAATTAGTAGAACAAATTCATACTCTTTGGATATGGAAGAAAAGAAAAAAAGGCTTATAAAAGACCTGGGAAGACCTTTGGCTTAACTCTTCAGGCTGCTCATCAACACAGACGCAACTTAAAAAATAAAAAATAAATAAAAATAAAAAAAAGCAAATCTTGGGTAAAAGGGAGAATTGGATTTCCAGAGTTCCCACACAATTAAATTCACATGTCCGCTTTTCAACAAAACAATCAGAAGGCATAAAAATAAATGAAAAAGTATGACTCATTCTAAAGAAAAAAAACATAAGAAAGTGTTCCTGAGAAAATCTTGAC
Source organism: Cacajao melanocephalus (assembly GCA_963573385.1). Lineage (NCBI taxonomy): Eukaryota > Metazoa > Chordata > Mammalia > Primates > Pitheciidae > Cacajao > Cacajao melanocephalus. Next base: position 4,820 of record CAUYLG010022146.1, read on the forward strand.
GATAGATCTGCTAGACAAAGACTTTAAAAGAACTGTCAAAGATGCTCAAAGAGCTGAAGGAAGAAATGCAAAAACTCAAGAAAACAATGTACAAACAAAATAGAAATAAAATATAGAGTTAAGTAACCTGACAACACACCAATAATAAATTCTGTAGATGAAAAGTACAAGAACTAAAACAAACAAACAAAAAAATTACTAGAGCAATTCAAAAGCAGTTTTGAGCAGACAGAAGAAAGAATTAGCAAACTTGAAGATAAGACAATGGAAATTATCAAGCCTAAAAATCAGAAAAAAAAATTGAAGGAAAGTAAATAGAGACTAAGGGACAACTAGGACACCATCAAGAGGACCTACACACAAAAAAAGGAGCACAGAGAAAATTTGAAAAAATAATGGCCAAAAATTCTCAAATTTAAAGAAAAGCATTAACATAAACATCTAAGATAGTAAATGAACTCCAAGTAGAATTAACTCACAGCAAGTAATAACTGAGACAAGTTATAATCAAACTTTCCGAGGACTAAGACAAAGAGAATTTTAAAGGCAATCAAACAGAAGCATTTCTCACATGTAAGGAATCTTCAATAAGGTTATCAGCAGATTTCTTGTCAGAAATTTTGGTGGCCATAATGTCAAAATGTCTGAGAGAAGACACAAAGTACTAATATCAGATGAAAGAGAAGATATCAGTGCACAGCTTATAGACATCAAAAAGTTAATAAAGAAATATTATAAACCACTCTATGCCCACAAACTTGATAACCTTGATGGAATGGATCAATCTCTTTAAATAAAAAATCTGTCAAAATTTACATAAGAAGAAATAAAAAAATTGGAGTAGGCTTATATCAAATAAGTGGAGTCAATAGTTAATAACTTGCCAAGACATTAAGCAAAATATCTGAGTAGGCTTATATCGATTAGATAAATTAAATGAATAGTAAATAACCCTCCAAGATAGAAAGCACCAGATGCTGATGAGTGAATTCTGTACAGTCTCTTCCAAGAGACAGAAATAGAGAGTACACCTCCAAACTCATTCAATGAGGCTAACATTACCCTAAAACCAAAATCAGACAAAGGCATTGAAAGAAGAAAACAAAACCATAAACCTGGAACACAGATGGAGGAATCTTTATCAAAATATGAACAAATTGAATTAAATAATGTGTAAAAAGAATTACATGCCTTGACCAGTGGGATTTATCTCAGGTATGCAAGGCTAGTTCAACATTCAAGGAATTAATTAATACAGTCCACCACAACAATAGGTTAAAAAATATAAATTATGCGGTCATATCAATAGATGCAGAAAAAAATTGACAAAATCTAATAGCCATTCATGATAAAAATTCCCAGAAAACTAGGAACAGAAGAAAACTTCCTCATGGGATAAAGCTAACCTCATACTTAATGGTGAGAAATTCAGCTCTTTCCTGCTAAGATTAGGAATGTGGCAAGGCGGTCACTCTCACCATTGCTTTTCAACATTATACTAAAATTCCTAGCTAATGCCAAATAAATAAATAAATAAATAAATAAATAAATAAATAACAAGGAAAGGAAACAAAATGCATGTTGGTCAGGAAGCAAGAAATAAAACTGTCATTCACAAAACATGATTGTCTATGTATGTAGAAAATCCGAAATGATCAACGAAACCAAAATGGCTAAAGCTAAGAAGTGATTATTGTGAGGTTTCAGGATACAAGGTTAATATATACATAAGTCAATTACTTTCCGATATCAGTAATGAACAAGTTAAATTTGAAATTGAAACTACAACACCTTTTTATATTAGCACCCACGATAATAAAAGACTTAAGTGTAAATACAACAAAAGTAAGGGGAGGAAAGGTCTATGTGAAAAAACAAACCCACAAAACTATAAAAAGAAATCAAAGAAGAACTAAATAAATAGAGATATTCCATGTTCATGCAGGGAAAACTTGATATTGTTAAGTTGTTAGTTTTTCCCAAATTGATCTATAGCTTAACTATAATCCAATTACCATCCCAGATAGCTATTTTTTAGATATCAACAAACTGATTCTAAAAATTTTCAACAAAATATTGATTCAACATAATATTGAAGAAGAATAAATACTACCTGACACTAGGGCTTCCTATTATAGCTACAGCAACCAAGACAGTGTGGTATTGTAAAACCGTAGACAAATAGATCAAAGAAACAAAACTGAGGGCCCAGAAATAGATCCACATAAATAAGGCTGCAGAGAGTTGACAAAGGAGCAAAAGGAATAAAATGGAGCAAAGATAGTATTTTCTTGCTTGTAATCCCAGCACTTTGGAAGGCCCAGGCAGGAGGATCACTTGAACCCAGGAATTTAAGACCAGCCTGGATAAGGTAGTAAAACCTTACCTGTATAAAAAAGTAAAAAGAATAAAAATAAAAATAGCTAGGCACAGTGGCATGCACCTGCAGTCTCAGATACTTGGGAAGCTGAAGTGGGGAGATCACTTGAGCCCAGAAGACTGCAACAGGCTGTGATTGTGCTACTGCCCTCCAGCCTGAGCAACAGTGATACCGTGTCTCAAAGAAAAAAAATAAAATAAAAATACCTTTTCAACAAATGGTGCAGGCATAACTGTAAATCCTCAGCTCCCCCCAAAAAATCTAGACAGAAACTCTACTCCCTTCATAAAAATTAAAATTGATCAAAGACCTACATGTAAAACACAAAACCATAAAATTATTTTTTTTACAGGATAACTACAGCCACTATTTTCACAGGATAAAATGGAAGAAAATGTAAATGACCTTGGGTTTGGTGATGACTCTCTAGATACAATACCAAAAGTATGATTCATGAGAGAAAAAAAAAACACAAACTGGACTTCATTAAAATTTAAAACTTCTCTGCAGAAGACACTGTCAAGATAATGAGAAGATAGGTCACAACCTCAGAGAAAATACTTGCAAAATACGTAACTAGTAAAGGACTGTTACCCAAAATGCACAGAGAACTCTTAAAACTCAGCGATAAGAAAATGAATAAATTGATTAAAAAATAGACCAAAGACATTAACAGATGGCAGATAAGCATATGAAGAGGTTTGACATTTCATGTCATTAGGAAATTACAAATTAAAACAATATCACTATCCATCTATTAGAATGCCCAAACCCAAAACGCTAACAGTACCAAATGTAGCAAGGATGTGGAGTAACAGGAACTCTCATTTATTGCTGGTGGGAACACAAAATGGTACAGCCAATTTAGAAGATAGTTTGTGAGTTTCTTACTAAACTAAGCATACTCTTCTACAGTCCAGTAATTGTGCTTCTTGGGATTCAACCAAATGAATTGAAAATGTATCCCTAACAAAAACCTACACATGAATGTATATAGCAGCTTTGTTAATAATTGCCAAAGCTTTAAGAACAACAAGCTGTCTTTCAGTAGGTGAATAAATAAATAAATGTGGCACATCCAGACAATGGAGTATTAAGTACCTAAAAAAAGATCTGTTGAGCCATGAAAAGACATGTAGAAAACTTAAATGCATATTACTAAGTAAAAGAAGTCAATCTGAAAAAACTACATCCTTCATTATTTCAACTATATGACATGCTGAAAAAGGCAAAACTATGAATACAGTAAAAGAATCAGTGGTTGCCAGAGACTGGGAGAGAGAGGGATGAATAGGCAGAGCACAGCAGATTTTTAGGAAAGTGAAACTATTAACAGTACGATACTACAATGGTGGATACATGTTATCAGACATTTGTCAAAGCCCATAGAATATACAACACAAGTGAACACTAGAGACTTTGGGTGATAATGTGTTAGTGTACATTCATGAATTGTAACAAATGGGACAAAATTTTCATAGTGGGGGAGGCTGCGTATATGTCAGGATGGGGGATATAAGAGAAATCTCTATACCCAAAACTGTTCTAAAAAAGAATAAAAAGAAAAAAAGGTAAAGATAAGCAGTAGTTTATATTTCTCATCAATTTATTACAATTTTACATTATTAGAAGACGACTGGAAACCATAAAAAAATTATTTCATCCTAAACATGGTTGTTTAATAAAAATTAACAAAAACAAACATTAACTCTATAACATTTACGATTTTCTAGAAAAAAATTTACATTAAATACCTCATTTAATTCTTTCAAAAAAGGTATCTAATGATAAACAGGCTTGGAAAGGTTAAATAACTTTTCCAAGATTGCAGAGCTAATTGACAAATAGTAGATCCAACACTTGAGCTTGGGGCTTTCTGACTTGAGATCTGTGCCCTGACATGCTGTTCTATACTCTCTTACAACCATAGACTATGAAAAGCTACAGGGTTTATTTTTAAATTAATTTTGAAGTACTTACTGAATGGAAAATGTATAAGTCATTATCACTTGAATTCATTACTTTCTGTATTATCATAGTTTTTGTTCCTGTTTTCTTTTTACATCATTATTATTATTATTTTTTTGGAGACAGTGTCTCACTTTGTCTCCCAAACTGGAGTGCAGTGGCACAGTCAGAGCTCACTTCAGTTTCCACCTCTTGGGCCAAGCAATCCTCCCACCTTAGCCTCCTGAGTAGCTGGGACTACAGGCACATGCCACCACACTCAGTTAACTTTTTTTGTATTTTTTGTGGAGGTGGGGTTTCGCCACATTGCCTGGGATGTGCCAGTATTTTTATCATCCCTTTTTGTAATTCTTGAAATATGAACTTCTTACTCAAATAAACTGCAATGCTATGCCACTCTATAACATTTACGATTTTCTAGAAACATTGTAAATTAACATATATTAGTAACTAAAATGTTTATTCTTATGTGGCCATTAACCTCTGCAAGAAGATTGCTAATTTGCCTATTTGGAATAACTACAAATAAAATATTTCTAGATTTGCAATAGCTTGTGGAGCTAGAATTGTTGTTCAACAACCAACTCAAACTTTGACGGTTCTGTGTGCTTTTTGATTGTTAGGTGAGCTCTTTTGCACACGGCTGCACCCCAACCCTACCAGCTACCCACAGGTGATTTTCCCACTGGTCTCTAAAGCACCAGTCATGGGTGTGGAACTGCTATCCTGCAAATGAGTCAACACCACTACAAAAACAAACACATCAGTATGTCCTCTGGACTCCTTAGCAAAAGGAGCATATTAATAATAATTTAGCATTATTAATTCTCTATACCTGTTTATAAGTTGAGCTTCTGCTTATGTTTTTATAGGAATAATGACTTTGTTGGGTTTGCAGGATGCCTAATTTTAACTTAACTGTAATTCTGTCTAGCACTGACATCTAAGAACGTCAATATTATCATCTGGAAAGTCATGAAATGACCCTTGCCTATACTCGAGAGGCAATTTGCAAGTTACTCAGTACAAATAAACATAATATTGTGTATTTTGTAGTCTGAAACTTATTTATAAAGTTAGAACTAAATCTGAATAATCACATATATGGAATACTTGTTTTGTTGTTTTTTTAACATAAATTGAATCACATTTATCAGATTAAAGATGCCTCCTAGAACATGTTGCCAAGTAAAGAACCATCATAAAAGTTCAATTTTGTTCTCCCATAAGGACTTTCAGAAAGCTAGTTACATAACCATATGGATTTTCCTGGTAATAAACAGTAATTTACTTACACTGCTTTATTTTGGACCACCAATATTTTGATGACAGCACATATCCATCTTTTTGCATTATCTTGATGAAAATTCTGTACTTTACATTTTTTATGTTTGTCAAAAATTTTACAAAGTAAGTTGCCTCCTTCCTGAACTGTATTATTATAACTAGATATCTAGGAAGTATTGATTTTTGTTCATCCCATAGAGTGTTGCTTGAAAATTCGTTATATTTTTAAAAAATCTGATTGTGGTCAAAGACCTTAATGCCTTTATACTTTTGAGATTGAAGCAGAGCATTTTCAGCAGATGTGCTGGCCCTTATTCATTTTATTTTATCCCTAGTGAATATTTCTATTATGAGAAATGCAGATGTCTTGAATAGTCATTAGTTCGTAGTCTTTTCTGTTGCAATATGTACATATATTGGATCTCAGTAATTTCCACTGAGATTAAAATTCAGCCCCATTAGATTTTTGCATCTGGGTGGTAGAAGTCATAGAAACACTTTATAAACCCCAAGAAGCACAAATATACAAAAGATAATACCTTTGCTTGGGGAGAGTCAACTAATATAGGTGCAGTATAGCTTACAATGCTAGAATTTCAGGTTACACTTTTAGAGCATGTCAGGCCACTGTGCTTGCAAAATCTTTTTAAAATTTCAGCTCATCATCCTAGGTCAAGATACGATTGCCTCTGATTAATCCAATACTGCTCCCAAACATTCATAAATAGTACCATATGATAGAGTTGATAATATTGTATATTAAATCCAAATTATAATATACTATGACCAAAACCCAGTCAATGGTGTTTTACATTTGTGACTTTTAATTTAGAAACATTTTAAAAACAGATATGGCTTTTTTCTATTAAAATCAAATCAAATAAATTATTCATGAATAAAACAATGTATCGGCTGGGTGCAGTGACTCATGCCTATAATCCTAGCACTTTAGGAGGCTGAGGGAAATTACTTGAAGCCAGGAGTTCAAGACCAGCCTGGATAACACAGCAAAACTTTGCCTCGACAAAAAATAAAAAGTTTAAAAAAAAGTTAGCCAGGCAAGGTGGCATGTGCCTGTGGTCCTAACTACTTGTGAGGCTAAGGTGGGAGAATCACCTAGGAGGTGGTGAGTGCAGTGAACCATGCACTCTCCTTAGCCTGGGTGACAGAGCAAGACCCTGTCTTAAAAAAAAAAAAAGAATAAAAAGAATAAATAGCATGTAAATTGTCAGATACTTGCTGCCTACTATTCTCAAGAATTACTATGCTAATATATCTCTGAAACCAACATGTAGAATTATAAATAGCCCTACTTAATTTATGAAACATCTGTGATATTCTAGGCAGGTATTGTGTTAGAGTTAAAGAGAATAAATGGAATTGAAATACAGTCCCTTCCATTGAGAAACAGTTTATTAAGTAACGGTGGCAGAATAATACATGTACACTTACCCCCAAACTGATTTAATTAGCAGTAATAGCTATTTATGGACAGTGAGTCACCAGGATTTCTATCTAAAAGAAGTTTGAGTGCAGTAGATAGAACTGGAACTGGAGTATTTGCATAGCAATTTGCATAGCACACACGATGTTTTAACTTACATTGCATATATATTTGGAATGGCCTCTGTGTGTAATGGAGAACAGGGTTTTCATGGAAGTTGAATGGGTAAATATTCCATTTTTATGGAAATATGTTCCAGAAATCCTACTGAACCCTGTACGTATACTATTTCTAACTATTAAAAACCCAGTGAAAGAATAACATGAGACACTGAAATGTGAATAAACTGGCTCAAAGTTACATAGACTGTGAGTAGTGAACTGATTTATAGTTTGAACCACATACAATCTGACTGCAAATTTATTGTTATGCTTATTTGTTGTTATTATTATTATTATTTTGAGATGGAGTTTCACTCTGGTTGCCCAGGCTGCAGTGTAATGGCGCAATCTTAGCTCACCACAATCTCCGCCTCCCAGGTTCAAGTTATTCTCCTACCTCAGCTTCCCTAGTGGCTGGGATAACAGGCGTGTGCCACCATGCCCAGCTACTTTTATATTTTTAGTAGAGACGGGCTTTCTCCATGTTGGTCAGGCTGGTCTCGAGCTCCAGACCTCAGGTGATCCACCCACCTCGGCCTCCCAAAGTGCTGTGATTACAGGCGTGAGCCACCGCGCCCAGCCTTGTTATTATTATTATTGGCTTATTATGTATTTGCTTTTTCATGTCTTCATTTCCTCTACCTGTTTACAATAGACACATATTTTCATTATGTATTGCCAACTTATTAAGACTTTTCTAGAAGTGACCAAGGTTCACTGAGGCTTTGGTTGTATCATCCAGGTGAAAGTCTGAGGCAGACATCCTGTTCCACACTGCTTTTATCCTTATTGGGGTCTCACACCTCTGCCACTACCCAGAGGTGAGACCTAAATGGGGTGGTTTTAATTTTATTAATAAATATTTTATAGCATATTTCTGAAACTATTTTTACATTTAAAAGAAATGCCTTCAGAACTTCTAACAGCTGTATCTTTAATGTACTGGCATACAGGCTGTATACAGACAAGACGTAAAGTTCACATAAAATACAAGATTCGTTATGCTACCATTTGTTTAGCACATTATGTTCCATGCTAAACACTTTATCCTATTTACTTTTTAATTCTTACAGCAACATTGAGAGGACTGTACTATTATCAGCATTCTGCAGATGCATAAACAGAACTTGTTAATGGATAAGTAACTTACCTAGGCTTGTACCACAAGTGGTATTCTGGCAAATTTTTTATTTATTAGTTAAAATACTATAAGAAATAATAATTCTCCAGTGACACTTCTATTTATTTCCTCTTATATCTAAGAAAGTGGAGGTGTGAAAAGGTTAAATTTGATGTTTCGATAGGCCCTTAAGTGGTCGCTTATTTTCCTACCTTCTATTTGTCCAATAATTAATCCAATAATAATGGACAAGAATTCTAAAATTATTATCTAGAGTGCAAGTTAAATTTATTTTGTTTTTTAAAAAAATAGCTTAATAAGGGAATACTCTAAATAATGAAGAGAGACAGAAAATGATAAAGGGAAAGGAGGTGAGTCAAAACTGCTGTGGAAACAAGAGGATTAGTAATTTAGAAACAATTCAGCTGTGTGTGGTGTTCTTTTTTTTTTTTTCCATGATGCATGAAATTTGTATTCATACAAACTAAGGTTGCTTTTCAGGCTCCTAGAAGAGCTCCATTAAATATTGTCTTAAGACTTGTGACTCTAGACTTCTAGGCAGGCCACTATTGTTACATAACAAGGGATTGTCAGAAATGGACCAACCATAAGTAAGTGACACAGAGGGCAAAACCTGAAACACAGGCAATATCAGCTGTCCTGGCAATTTGTTCTGATCCGTATCTAAGTCCTGGCATCTATTTGTTCAACCAGGAAATTTTCATATGAATCCTAAGCTATTTTATAGAACCAGAATGTATATATCCAAAGATTAAAATTTCATATCATTTTTAAATCTATCACTGACATAAGGGAGGAGTGAGAAGGAGTTGAATAATGGAGTGAGTAGCAGGAAGAGAAGTCAGGCACAAGACTGGAACAAAACGGCTTGAAGTGACAACCTCACATGTGAGTGAAGCACTTCCATAGGTATGGAAGAATGGATTACCAATCTTTACATGAATGATAAATTTGCCTAAACATTTGTTTTGTTCAGATCACAAAACATCTAGTATTTTTAAATTTTATGCCTCCAGGTAACAGATGTATAATCTAGATTGCCACCAACACACAACTTTCTATTTTTTCATAAGAAAGCTATTGCATATATACACAAACTTGTGTGTTTGAGCCGTTCAGGTTTTAGAATTTTTTAATCCGATTCCAGAATTTAGTAAAAAACCTAGCCTGCAAATTCCGTGACAGTCTTAAGAGATATATGGCCATTAAAGTGCTTTTAATAGCATGGAGGATGAAAAACACTAATGAAAACATCCCACCATGCGGCAGATATTAAATGGTTGGTCTCTAATGTGTGGACTGTTTTACAAACACATCTCCAATCTTAAACCCACAGAAGAAAACAATATAACTCTGAAAACAATATAACTCTTATACAGAAAGTGGTTTGAAAGCTGCTTGATAGGTTTTTACGTCACTGCAGACCCTGACTGATAAAATATGATCATACCTCCAAAGTAACTTTCTAAGATACCAATGTGACAAAAATAGCAAAAATTAATGATAATGATAAGACCACACAATACTAAAAATGACTTTTATCCATCAGGGTCTGGAAAGAAACAGATGGCATTTCCAAATTGGATAATTTGGGGAGAGCTAATAGTCAGTTTACAATGAGTATGAGCAGAATATGTTGAAAATATAAGGAACAGTTGCATACCCCATGGGTGGAAACAGCAGTAGGTGGTTACCACCCATAGTCCTGAAAAAACCGAGGACAAGTAGCATTTTCCAGAACTCAGAGAAAGTAATCCATTTTTGTAGAAAGCTACCTGACGAATACTGAGACCTCCAATTGAAGGACAAAGTTCGCTTGTGGTGATCCCCCAGGGAAGGGATAATTACTCTAAACTCACTCTCTTCCATTCCTGTAATCTCCTACGGGGACTCTTCATTAATTCTCCTTGGTAGAATGAAACTGAAAGCCAGGAGCAAAGCAGCCTTGGTGAAATTCAACCAGGTGTGCCTCCTGGGCACAGAGTAGGGTGGAGAAGAGTGGGATATGGATCTACAGAGACAAAAGGAAGATATATCTAGCACACCTGTGAAAATAACATTTGAAACACAAATGAACATATGATACTTCAAGTATTACTGCAACAGGGATTTCCAACAGAAAAAATAAAGATCCTAAAACTCAGTGGAATATTAAGCACTTATAGGAAGAAAGAGTGAATTAATTAATAAGCAATGAGTCTTTACATTTTGTTTTGGAAAATTAAATGTACAGAATGAAAACTGCTGGCAGATTTTTCTTTGGGTGATCTTAAGAAGACTACTGTGAGAGAAGGATTTTATAAATTACATGTGTAATATACAAAAAAAAAAATACATGTTATTCACAAAACTTCTTGTTTGTCTTATTAATTAAGAAGTTTGCCATACCTCTGATCATCTAAAACACAACCAGAGGTGTGGCAAGCTTTCTGTTCTTATGTGAACATAGTCATGTAAAACAGAATTTGGGGAAAAATAAATCTGCCCATATATCATCTTTTATAAAGGTTCAACAAGTGTTACACTAAAAGCTTATGCTAACCTGACTTTATATATTGCTTTAAAAAAAGTATCCACCTTTTCACACAAGCAATTGAAGTAAAATAATGACTTTCTACATTTTAGCAATCATTGAATGCTCTTATTTTCTGTCCTTTCCTAACTATAAAGATGTGTGAATTCAATCCTCAAGGCTTTTTCCATGGTACTTTCGCAATTTAGCCAATGATCACTTTACTATATTCTTTTTCTTTTCACCCAAATTTGAGTCCATTTGAAACATTTTCAGTACAAGAGTGTGCAAACTTAAAAATTCTTTGGTTCTCTTGCTAGGAATTACAATTACTAACTTGTTCAGAATGGCAACTTATTTTTCAGTAGAGAGTAAGTGTGTAGAGCAAGGGCATACTTTTGAATGATGTTTTTTAGGGAGAAAAGGGAGCTCTCCTTCAGATATTTTTTTATATTATTTCCTAGCCAATACGATTGTTTGGGCTGCCCAATTTTAAATACAACTTATATTCATGGTCATGATTAATAAAGGTGTAAGTACATATTATTTTGGTGCAAAAGTAATTGCAGTTTTGCCATTGCATGTAATAGCAAAAATCGCAATAACTTTGGCACCAACCTAATATCTGTACCAAAATTCAGATGGCTTGTTGTGATATCTGTCTTCTTTTTATATGATAGTCTTTGAATGGCCATCACTTTTCAAATTAGTGGCCTTGTACTTAGAGAAAAGTCCTAAGAGGTGTATAGAAGTATCTTTAAAATAGCCTTCTGATCACAATTGCTAGAGTTTTTATACTGATGAAGTTAAATAAAGAGATTAGCAAGTTTATCCGCCATATTTGATATTTAGGGAATGATATGTTCATTTTTAAGAAAAATAGGAGTGTTTGTAGAAAATTCTATGTAATGCAGAATTTAATAGTAAATGTGACAACTTACAAGGAATTGTCCTTCTTTCTAGTGCATCTAAATGTAATAATCCTAGTTTATATTTATACAGTGCTCTACAATTTGAAATGTACTTTTCCAAAGTTTATCATGTTTGTTTCAACAGAAATTCTATAAGGTAAACATGCAGGTGCCTTTACACCTATTTTTCAAGTTCAGCAAGCTAGAGGTAGAGAAGGCTCATGATTTTCTTACCATCACATGGTTAGTCATGAAGTTGCAATTCTAATGCAAGCATTGTAACCACAAATCTTGTGATTTTTCCACCAATCCCATTTGACTAAATAAATAATTTAGTGCCTTTATAATCCAAGTCCTCTATTCTGTTGGGGAATATAAACATTGTTTCTTGCAGCTCTTTTTGATTACACACACATACACAAAACACACACACACACACACACACACACATATACCTTTATGATACACACCCTATTGAGTAAGGCTAATTTTGCCATTTTTGTTTTTTAAAGTTTCTTAATTAGATTTTTAATTGTTTAAAAGATTATGAAAAACAAGTAAAACTTTCTAAATTTAATTTCTTTTTTATCTTTTAAAATTAGAGATGAGGTATCACCATGTTGCCCAGGCTGGTCTTGAACTCCTGGGCTCAAGCTATCCTCCCGTTTTGGCCTTCCAAAGTGCTGGGATTACAGATGTAAGCCACCATGCCTGGCCTAAGACAAGTAAAACTTTACACACAAAGTTGTTTAAAGAAAATACTAGATTATTCCCATGGGCCTGACTCCTCCCCTTCAATCCCACCATGCCAAGGACTAAAGGTAACCTTTGTGCATAGATTGCTGTGTTAATAGCCAAGACTGGATTAACATATTTCTGCTCAATCAAACATATATCTGTAAATACGTGAACATATGTAGGTGTTCTGTTTGTTTTTAAATAAATGGAATTACTCTTTATACATAATCTATTTAATTATTTTTAAAGAAATGGAATTGTCCTCTACACATTTCCTGTAACTTTATAACTTTAACAATATGTAATGAACATTACCATTTGCCAATAGAGAAAAACATAACTTTATATTTTCATTATAATTTCTGTATGCACATCATACCCATATGTAATTTTACACAAACAGAGATCTAACATCCTTGTTTGCTTTTTAAGATTCCCTGCATCTCCTCTCTTTTCTTCTTTCCCCTTCTGCTGGATTCTCTCTCTTCCTTTCCCCTGCCACTCTACCCGAAAACTCATATTAATATAGTTTTGCACAACCTTTTTCCATGCTCATATAGTCATATATAGCTGCATGTCTATACACAAACATGTGCATACATATATACTTATAGAGGTTCTATTCTGGTACGTTTTACAAAGAATCATATTATACCACTTCTCTTTACTTTCCACTCTCGAAGTTGTCTTATGGAAATCTCTCAGATGCCAGAGATCCAATTCATCTTTTTTATGACTGCATATTTGGCAGTCTACTATAAGGTTTGGCTCTACTATAAATTACTTAACCATTCTTTATTGATGGGCATTGTTTATTCTATTAGTCAAGAGAGAGAAATGATGCCTTTTGTTTTAACATAGATAATTTAATATAAAGATGTATTTCATGGCTGTAAAAGATCATTAACGAGGTAATTGAAAAGAAAAAAAAAGGACATAAAGACGTTACAAAGACAGGAATCGTAGGAAGCAACCATCCTCCGTAGGTCTGGGTGAACAGAGGAAGGAAATTAAAACTATTAAAAGCTTGCATGAGGGCCCCATGGAACTGGAACTCAAACCTCTGAGAATAAATATCGACCAGCTGGTCTTCAAAAGAGTGCAATGAGCCTGTGTCTGAAGGTGTTAGAAACCCTGTATCCAGATGCCAGCTGCAGCTACAGGAGGGGATTGCAACTAACTCCGAGGGTGAAGAAGCATTTCTAGGATGATGCAAACACAAGAAGCCTACAGAAATCAAATAGATGGAACAAATCCTGTTTTTCTTTTCTGGCCTTCTAGTTACGCTGTGGGCCCCCGCAACCGCCACTCCCCCATAAACAGAGGTTAGTAGGGAGTCACATGACAAAACAGAAAAGTAGTTTGTGGAGTCCCAGCCCGGAACAGAAGCTAGAAGGGTGGGTTTAAAGCTTTGAAACATTAACTTAACAACTGTCACATCTTTATTGGTAGGATTCTTTTTTTTTTTTTTAGTTTAAAACAGAGTTGTATTAAGTGCCCTCATTCACATATTTTTATGTACTAGTGCTTGTATTTCTCTGGGAGAGATTCCCAAGAGTGAAATTACTGCATGAAGTGATATTTTTAATTTCAATATATGTTGCCAGATGTTTTTTCAGTGATATTGCAGAAAAAAATCACATTTCTACTAGCAATTTTTGAGAGTACTCATTCTTCCTATTCCCATCAGCAACAGAAGCTATTACTATTAAATTTTTTCCTCGTGATAAGTAAAAAGCAATGTCTTGTTGTTAGTTTAATTCACATTTTTCTGACGGCTCGTGATTTTGAGTATCTTGCCATATATTTATTGACAATCTGTAGTTCCTTTTTTTTTGTGAATTTCTGTCTCTAGCTCTTGCTCATTTTTTCTAATGTGTTCCTTTCTGTTGCCTCTTTTGTGAATAGACAAAACCATTTTGCATATTCTAGAAATTAAACTTTATCAGTCTTTTGTGTTTCATTGTTTTCTAACGCAATTGTTTACTCACTTTAATTTTTTATATTTTCCCAGACAAAGGGTAATAAAATATACCAATGACTTATAGTTTCTGGTTCCTCTCTTAGCTATGTAAATCTCACCAACTCCAAGATTGAATTTACAATTTAGACTTATTTCAAAGTTTTATTTTTAATTTTAACATTTAAGACTTTGTTCCATCAGGAGTCTATGATTATACATGCTAAGTGATAGGGGCCTGACTTTTTCTTCCACATAGATAGCCAGTTGTCCAGCGACATTTATTATATCCGCTATCCTCAATACTGACTGGAAATAATTTCTATATGTGATATACTTACATCTATTTCTGGATTTTCTATTCTTGATTACATTGATCTTTTGGTTAATTTCTATGCCAGTATCCTATTGACTTAATCATAGTGACTTTTAATATGTGCAATGCCTAGCATAAGATGCTCTCCTTTTTTTATTATTTTCTTGGCTATTCTCAGATATTTCTTTTCTTTTTTTTTTTGTATATGTTCTTTAAGATCATTGTTCTTTAAGATCATTTTATCTATCTTCTTTCTTCTCCAGAAAACAAGAAATAAATTCTATTGGAGATTTAATTGGAACTACATTCTACCCATATGTCAATTTGGAAAAGGTTTATATATTAGAAAATTATCTTCCCATCAAAATATAGTACTTTCATTTGTTCAGATCACGATTTATACTCCTCAGTAAGATTTTATAGAATATATTTTTGAATAAAATTTCATGTTCTTGTTAAATTCATTGCTAAGTGTTTTGTAGTTTTAGTTTTCATTATTACATTTCTGGATATTTATTGCTAAGAGAAATCTATTGATTTTATAGTATTTCCTTTAGGATAGGCATAGTATTACAATAAATAAATAAATAAATATAATGGTTCACAAGAAATGCACTTTTTTCTCTCTGATGACAGTTTAGAATATATACTCCAAGTTGACAGAAGGCTTTTCATTATGTGGTCACTCAAAGACCCACAAGAATTCAGCTCTGCCATCCTTGACAGGTGGCTTTCTGCCTTGCCCTGATAGGTTCCAACCCAGTTTAGAGCAGTAGGAAAAAAGCATCTAAGAAATTGTATGGGAGATTCAGGTGGCAGGCAGGAAATTGACAGTTGTTAGTTCTGGTCACATCTCGTTGGAAGGAATCTGATCTTAGGCAACCTGTAACCAAAGGAAGCCTGGGAGATGTAATGCCACTGTGAAGACGTATATTCAGTTATTATTCCATTAATGCACAAGCAAGAGATTTTAGGAAACCTAGTAGACTCTACCATGACATAATTGTCCTATATCTGATGACTGTACTAACATCTAATTAACTGCAGAAGTTTTGTTTCTTAACCAGAGACACTTGGGATTTCTAAGATACTATGTCATAATAAAAAAGAATTGTTTTATTGCTTCTTTTTCAACATCTTTTCTACCAAATACTCCATTTCCTTGTTATATTTGCTAAAAACTCTAAGACAAGTTGAATAATAATAGCAAGCACCCCAATATAAGTCCTATAATTTTTATAGTTTCTGTATTTTACCAATTAGAATTATATTTTGTATTTTTTTTTAGAATATTGTCTTTATTACTATAAGGGGTTTACTTGGAGCTTATGTTAGAGTAAGACTGCCAAAGTTTGTCAAATATCTTTTCAGAATTTAATTATAAAATCATAATGTTTGTCTTTCAATGTATTAATCTTTCAATGTATTAATCTAATAGACTGTGCTGACAGGTGTCCTGATTTTTTAAAACCTGAAATAAATTCTATTTTTTCTATTATTTGGGAATTTTAGTGATACACTGCTCATGTATCAAAGATATATGCTACTATCAAATATACACTAAGTTTTTAGCATTTTCTGCATCTGTAGTTCTAAATGAGACCAGAGCACAATTTTTTTTTTCTACTGTTTTTTTTGTTGTTGTTGTTTGTGGTGGTGGTGGTGGTGGTGGTGGGGTAGGGGGTACTATCTTAACACATTTGAAGTTTTATTTATGCCATGTTTATAATATGGATTAGGGAAACTTATGTTGCTATGATGATAATAGTATAAATTATATTGGAATGATGTGTTATTTAAAGTAAACTACAGCGCAATTGTAAAGTCAGCATGTCCTTATCCATTTTAGGAGCATATAGACTTATTTACCTTTTGAATATTTTCTTGATTATCTTATCATATTTTTCTCTTTTTCTTGAACAAATTCCAGAAATTTTGTTTTACTGGAATATAATTTATTTCCTCTAGATTTTTATGTTTGTTGCAATAATGTTACATGTAGTACTCTTTTTATAGAGTTTTTTGGGGCTATGATTATTTCTCATTTCTCATGACATATTTTTTTGTTCTCTCTTTTCCTTAATAAGTCTTATAGGAACTTCATCTATTTTGCAATGATTTTCAAAGACATTCTTTAAGAAAATCTTATCCTTTCTCTAACTTAAATCAATTTAATTAGTTTTAGCTTTAGTTTCTTTGATTACATTCTTGTGTTCCTTAATAATGAAAACATTTACAGTTATAAATTTTTATCTGGATACAGCTTTTTGCTATATTCTATAGGTTTTAATATGATATATTGTACAGTTTCTGGCTATATTTTAGAATTTTCATTCCTTTAGACCAAGTATTATATAAAAGTATCTTAATTTTCAGGTAATTGAGACTTATGAGTCACGTTTCAAAATTGGATTTCTGATTGTATTTGTTCAATATTGAAAAATAAAACACTCTATAACATCTCTACTTAGAAATATTTGTTAAGGTATTAAAGTAAAATAATTTTTAAATATTTTATAGACATTAAATGTTTATCACTTAATGGGCATGAGATTTTTATGTATATTTTATCAAATTTTATTGCAGTATTCAATTTCACCATCTACTTGCTTATTTTTTATTTATAAATGACATTGTTTAAGACTTTTCTTCTATTCCAAGCTATAATTACCCTAGTAAAAATTGCTCTGCTGTGTACTTAAAATTTTTCAGATGACCCTCCAAATTACCTTATTTTTTCCTTTAAGATACTTTTAAGGGATTTTTCTCCTTTAAAATACTTTTAAAGGATTTTTAACCTGAAAAAGGGGATAAATAAAATTACAGAATAACATCATATTAGTGATCTTTGTAAGAATGTCTTAGTCTGATTTCTTGCTGCTAGAATATTTAGGGATTTTTTTCAGGTTACATTAAAAAGAAAAAGAAAAGGAAACACACCTTTTTAAGCTTAATTATGTCCCTCAGTCAATGACATAGTATACAAAAAATTTATATGTAGATTCATACCTGTGTCCAGTCATGTTATGTATTCTTAGGACAGAACACTTTGTTTTAAAGGAACTGTGTCACTTTCTTTAGTGTATAACATTAAAAATAACATTAAAACAAAACTTGGTAATAATTTTCTCATTTGGTAATTATTTTTCCTTGCTAATAAAAAGAATCCAACCACGTTTAGTAAGATCAACTTTGAAAAACAATAATAATCCCAAAACTAAACTATCAATATCAGACACCTTTATAGCAAATCTGAAATTGGAAACTTCTTGAAAATACTAAAATAGACTTACAAAACTGGAAGTCTCTCTCTCTGTCCGTATACTGTAGGTGACATGCTAAAATCCAACATTACTGCCTAATGGTCCCATATATTCCTTGCAGACTTGTTAGGAACTCTTGTTGCTTCCAACTTTTATTGACTTACAAGGTCACTATAATTTGGGTGCCAGTAAGTTATGTTAGATTCTGAGATTCTGAGACAGCTTATAGTTAATCTAAGGTAAAGTAGTTTAACTGACTGTAATGAGGTATGACAACCATATTGACTACTCTGCAAAGAAGATATGTCATTGCAATAGTAATAGGACAAGCCACCCAATTAATTAGTAGCAAATTGGACAGATTGCCTTGGAAGTTTTCCAAGAGAGAAAGTGCTTCAGGTGCTTTGCTTCAAAAGGAAGGCAAACCAACTTTCTTAATCCCCCTGGACAGAAAATGATTTCATTTTTAAGTTTTAAATTGTATGTACCAGAATCAAAGGCAGAATTGCAAGATATAGGAACTAAGATGTTTATGTAAAAAAAAAAAAAAAGTGTAGTGACCTAATCATCATCGTGATTTTTAAAGAACACTCTTTAAGTGTTTCTTATACCTGTGGATTATAATAGAAATATCATAACTTCACAGTTTATAAAATGTTTTCATCTATAACTCATTTGATCCTTACACAGAGTTCCAAGATATTATCTTTACCCATTTTACAATGAGGAAATCAAAGCCCAGGAATGTCAAACAATGTACTCCTCCCAGAGCTAGTACATCACCACAGTTCTCATTGCAAGGCAGTCTCTCACTTTCCATCACTGCCAGCATAGCATAGTGTACGCCACGGTGCTCCCATATGTTAACTTTTCTGGTGCACTTTCCTATTCTATGTACTGGTATAGAAACAATAGAGAACTTAGCCGTGGCAGAAATGTTAACCATTGCCTAAGTTTGTTTATTTCAATGCATGACCTTCTATTTGCAGAAAATAAAGCCAAGCCATTTCAAGTTAAAAGATCCTTTGAAGTACTAAATAATCAAGCAGATGCTTTTCCCCCATTCAGTTGGTGGATGTTGGTAGAGAGTGCGAAAATATTCTAGTTATAACTCTATGGTGAACTCACACAGTTGTGAAGTGAATCTGGCCTTTCTTGTTTTATCTCAAAACACCACAAAGTCCCGTATAGTTTGAAAAATTAAGTAATCCTATGCAAAATTAAATTTCTTATTTTGCTTGATTCCTGTGGCAGCACCTTTCAAATCTAGGCCTTACTCATGTTCTCAAATATCATGTAAATATAGAAAACATAAAAAAAAATACCCACTGCTACCAGTCTCTACCAAAGCCTATTATATTATGTGACTCTGTCCTACACAATAATGTGTCAAAATCCTAAATTTCACTGAGAAGGAAAGATGGATTGATTTTGTTTTCTAGTCTCTAGAAGAGGAGTTAGGATGTCAGTAGAAAAGTGCCTCTCTCCATCACCAGTGGAGCTAATCAGGAGAAAATGTCTGCGGTAGCATACACATTAATCTCCAGCTGGAGCATGGGGCTGTTATGAGGTGTAACTAACCGTATCGTTGTGACTCATCTCGGTCTGTAATAACACGCTCCACAGTGACATCAGTGGTTGTATGAGATGGATGTTGCATGCAAAGAAAAAAGTATTGTTCAGCTGGCATATCTGTAAGCCTGCGCATGACACAGTGACAGTTTGCAGTGAATGCAGCCACTGTTTTTCTGCAATAACACATCTGCCACATCCTGTTATCACTGTGTTTCTAAAACTATCTCAAGTAGTCATCATGGGGCAATTTCAGCCCCACGGGTTGTTACAACAACTTAGTTCTCAAAAATGACCTCTGTCAAAATGCATTGCAGTTGCCTACTCAGGCCCACTATGGGGCTGAGTCCAGAAGTTAAAAAAAAAAAACAAAAATTCTTACACAGGTAAATTATTTCAATGGCAATGTTATTTCAGATCCTTTATAAAGTTTTAGTATTTAGAACTGATTCTTCCAGCAACATTTTCTCTACAGAAGGAGAGGTGTACATTGATCTTTGATCTGTTTCTACATGTAAAATGCATAATGCTTGTAAACTGATTTTTCCAGTTGATTATTCACCAGCACATGATTGGCAGAGTATAAAAGCAGCTATATAATTTTCAGGAACACAATGTCTCTGGGCTTTAAACGAGAGGGCCCAACTACTTAATGGTTCGTTTCTACTTTAAAATTATATGACCTTTTAAAAAACATTTATTCAAAAGCCTTTTTCATGTCTCTTTTCCGCTAAATAAAAAATTCTTTAAGAGGAAAGAACTGAGGATATAAATATGTACCAAAGTTTTAATTTAAAAATATGTAACCAGAAGCATCTTAACTTTTAAAAAGCAAGTGTTTTAATTTCAAAGTATGTAAAAATAACAAAAATAATAAATAAAATGCATTTTAGAAGAATACAAAGTAGATGTAGATACCACATACCCGGCACAGAATATTTAATGATACCAAAAACCAGAATTTATTCAGAATTTCATAGTTGCAAGGGCAAAAGGGGAAATAATAGATTACACTTTTGCTGTCTAATTTTAGTTTCAAAGAATTTCATAATTTTTTCTAGAGAAATAATTATTTCCTGGAAACAAATACCACTTCTAACCTGATTAACAGTCAGATGTTAATTGAAGCATTTTTTAAAAGTACACTAATTTGTATTAGATAAATCTAATTTCATAAAAGGAAAACATTCTGTGTAAGCAATTAGTATGTCTATTAGTCAAAACAATATAGAGAGCATTCACAACTTTCCCTCTGCTGTGGTTTCTCTTCTCAGTGGTACAGGATGGTGAAAGTGTCATACCTTCTTTTAATCAATCCTTCTAATTTTATTTTTTCAGAATGAAAAATCCCCAGGGCGATCTGCAAGTCGATCAAGTAACATTTCAAAAGTAGGTGAAATGTACTCATTTTATTGTTTGTTTAATTCTATGCTTCATGAGTTCACATCAATGTTTATAATGTTTAACCTATAATTGTTATCTGTGAGGAGAACACAAATGTGACTTGTTCATGGTTTTAACTATTTTAAGATTTTACCATAATAAAAAGACATGATTTTACATAGGAAAATAAGTTAGGCGATTTTTTTCTTTTTCCATGTTGTGTGGAAGAGGTAATTTGCTACTTTCTATTTTTTTTTTTCTTTTTTGAGACAGAGTCTCACTTTGTTGCCCAGGCTGGAGTGCAATGGTGAGATCTTGGCTCACTGCAACCTCCACCTCCCAGGTTCAAGCAATTCTTCTGCCTCAGCCTCCTGAGTAGCTGGGATTACAGGTGCCCACCACCACACTCAGCTAATTTTTGCATTTTTAGTGGAGATGATGTTTCACCATGTTGGCCAGGGTGGTCTTGAACTCCTGAGCTCAAGTGATCTGCCCACCTCAGCCTCCCAATGTACTGGGATTACAGGCGTGAGCCACCATGTCTGGGCAATTTGCTACTCTCATAGTATCATGTAAGTATGTTCTTTCTCTCATGTCAAACACCATAAATCTGCCATTTATCCAAGTTGAAACTATATCAGCATTCATGGTATAATTCTCGTGAATTTAATTTTTCTGGAGTTTGGGCTGAACTCTGTTGGGATTTAACTATCTTTGTCACCAAGGCAAGTTTTAGAAATCAATTTAATAAAAACATCAGTTTGGTCATATTTAGTTTGTAGAGTCAGTGGATGAAAAAACAAAATATCCCCTAGACCGTATATAAATCTAAGTAGGACACCAGAGTGTTGAAAGATTATCGTTTGAGAGACATACTCTAGATTTTATGTCGCCTAAAAGAAAAAATGGAAGGGCTGTTCTTTAAAATGAGTCACCATGCGATATATACACCTGGTGCTTGGAAAGTCAAAAGTAATTTAGAGTCATTTGTCAAAACGGAAAATAATGACTTTCAAAAATATAATTAGAAGCAAGATGGATTTGTCATGATTAGAGCTTCCATTTCAGGGCTTCCCACTTGCCAGGACCTTTCCATATTCCTGAAATTAACTTTGTATTAGTAATTTTATATTGCTTTCTTTGAAGAGGATCCCCAAAATAGTAATCATCTTCAGGCATTACAGAAAGTAGACCAACTTCCAATTTAGAGAAGTTGTTTTCTTCTCTTCTGTTTTCAGAAACAAAAGTTTTTATAACTCATTAAGAAAAAAATTTTGACCACAGTATCAGCATTATCTTATGCTGGTTTCCAAAGCACAGTTTTTTCAGGAAATGCCAATAGCCAGATGACATCTGCACATACACTGGGATAATTATAGGAGCAGACCCTAGTATGTTTATAAGAATAAACATTCCTGCCCATTCCTCCATGGGGAGACTATATCTCTGTCTTGCAACACCATCCGCTATACTAACATGCTTTAAGATAGTCTAATATCAGTCAATGTGTTTGCTTGCAAGACATGCAGAGATGTAAGGGACACATAGAGAATTGTACCTAAGTGCTTGGTACTGAACATTTCTAATTATAGTCAAATCTATGTCCCTTCAGAGATATTTGAGAGGCAATGCGGCCTACTGGTTAAGAGCACTAACTCTGAAGAGTAAGGATCTGAGTGTAAGTTACCACTCTGTCACTTCCTACTCTCATGACCTTGAGATGTTCACTTTACCTTCCTGAGACACAGTTGCCTCCTTTATGACATAGGGATGATGATACTATCAGTCACCTGAAGGAGGTTTTCTTAAGTGGTTATAAATTAAAATAATGCCTTTCAAATATCTATCACCCTAGTTTCATAATGAAGAGCCTTGCCCACAACCACAGAACTCTGTCATCTTCCTAAACTTGAATAGTAATGTTGAATATGTAAGGACCTAAAAACCTGTGACCAGTACTGACAACGACTTTGTTAGACCAAATACTGTTTCATGATCCAGGGGTGAAATGATATCTGCATTTCTAAACTGCTCTTTGAGTTTTACTTAATTCAGCTTGTTGATAATGTTTTAGTCTTTTATGTTTTAAGAAATAGAAAAAGCAAGAGTATAGTTTCCCTTCTATGAGTTCTTCTTCAGGGTCTGATATGTATTAATTGTACTTCTGTGTGGGAGACAATTAATTACAAAAATGCATCCTATTCAGAAAGAAATGAGAAACACTATTCTTAAACATCACTTAAACTGTACCACAAAAACACCACCATCAGACAGTGGCAGGAATAAACAGATTTCAGTGCACATGAGTTTACCTATTTAAACCAATTTAACTTTCCCATTCTGTTCAGAATGAATCACAATGTTAATATGTTGTTGAGTCCTCACTACTTTTTCGTTAAGTTGATAAGTGAAAAATTATTCATTGACTACATCATCTGTCAATCATGAAATGGCCAAATCTAGAAATACTTAAGTTCTTTAATTTGTAAAGT
Source organism: Cacajao melanocephalus (assembly GCA_963573385.1). Lineage (NCBI taxonomy): Eukaryota > Metazoa > Chordata > Mammalia > Primates > Pitheciidae > Cacajao > Cacajao melanocephalus. The sequence continues at coordinate 28,348 of CAUYLG010022146.1, forward strand.
ATTGGAGAAGAAAACTTTAACGTTGGAGCAAAGATTTTTTTTTTGCTTAATTTTGTCAAAATAGTTTTTTATGTTGAAGACTGTGAGTATTTCTAGGGTATGAGAATCAGTATAATGGAGTGATTGGATGGATAGCAGAGTAACTCTTAGGAATCTTAGGAAGGTTATTTAACATCCCTAATAACTTTGTCTGTAAAAGGAGCATATATATATTAGTATCTACCTGTTAAAGTAGGGCGTAGAACAGTGTTTGGCCTGTATATTAGCTATTTTTATTATGGGGTTCTTAATATTTCTATATCAGTGACAGCTTCAAGTGCTCAGTAAATATCTTTTGAAGTGAGTAAATTGGAGACATAGTCTATAATATATGCAATATTTTATAGGTATAATAATAATAAAATGCGGAGTGGGCAGGCTTAAGGAAGATGTTAGTGATCTGAGGTTTTCTTGAAAAAAATTGCATATTTCTATTTCCAAAAAAAGTGTACATCTATTTGATGATAATAAATTGGCTTATGTCAGCAAAAGTATTATTCATAATGGGTGTCTTTTTTACTTTTTATCTGCTTATGCCATCTTCTGTCCTTAGACACAGGAGAATCACAGACAGTACAGAGGACTCCATCCATAATGGAATGGAAAAACTGTCCTTTGTATTTCTAAGTCCACTTTTCTGCCTATTACTTGCAGTTATTTAATGAATCAAACTTTCTCATTGGCAATATTTGTTCAGTGTCACATATCAAAAATCTTGCTCTATACTGGGAATTATGGAGTAATAATAAAAAAATTTCCTTCCCCAGTCCTCAGTGAGCTTACACTGAAATTGTATAACTAACAATGCATAGACTTGTTAACATAACAGATCTGTGACTCCTATTCTGAGAAAAGCCTGCGGCAAGATTAGTCCTTGGCTGACATCCGGAAACTTAGATTCCACAGGTAGTGCTTCACCCTACCTGTTAAAAATGATTCGCTGTGCCTGAACTGCAAACAATACAGCTATCCTAAGCACATGCCTTCCTTCCTTCTGGGAGCCTGGAGTCTTGGTACATGTGGTTGCCTACACACTCAGCCGCCAGTAATAACTCTGAGCACTGAGTCTCTTATGAGCTGCCCTGGTGGCAACACTCTTCACATGTGTCGTCAAACTCATTGAGCACATCCCAGCACACCCACTGGGATGAGCTTTTGGAAGCTTGCTTCTAGTTTCCTCTGAACTTCACTCCGTCACTCCCTGAGCCTTTTCCTTTTGCTGATTTTGCCTTGTATCCTTTCTTAATAATAAATCATAGCCATAAGTATGGATAGATGCTGTCATGAGTTCTCCCAGAAAGTCTGAACCTGGGCGTGGTGAATGGAACCCCTGATATGCTACCTAAATACGAAGTATAAACAGAGGGTATGGGAATTCGGAGAGCCATCACTTTCATCTAATTGGGACAGGGTAGCAGCAGAGAAGGTTTCTTAAAAGAATGGTATGTAAATAGGCACTTGAAGAATGGGTGTTAATTGATCAGCTGTCAGGGAAGGCTGTTAAAGGGTTATAAGCCCAAGGCATGGAAGCTAGAAAACATAGATTATAAGGAAGAAGTTACATAACATATTTTGTAAGGGTTTTTGAGATGGAACTTTAAATAATAGAATGCATTATCTTTAGTCATTCAAGTCACATAACCTCAATCTATGTGAGACTGTCAAGCTCTGTAAGTTTGACAACCCATGTGAAGAAACGTCACCTACCAGGGGAGCTCATGTGAGACTTGGTGCTCAACACTAGTCATTCAAGTGTTATCTGGCATAGACACAGAGAAATAGATCTAGAACCCATCAAGGTTCTTCAGACTTTTCTTAGTGAGTATGTATAAAATGGAATATTATTATTTTTGCCATTCAGGATTGTTCCTTATAAACATGATCTTACCATTGTGAAAGTAAAAAATTTCCAAACATGAGATAAATAATAAATGTGCAATTTTTAGTGAACATCAAAAATTATATCTCCTAAGTTTTTACCTCTGGATCTTTGTACAATATATTATTCAACAGCAATTATACTTTGAGTTTTCTGGTCCTTGCAACATTTATTTTCTTATTATTTTATATTTCTAGTTTGTCTTAGTAAATATAAGACAGTTACACCTATGATTCTTTCTTTCTCTTTTATTTTTAATTCAAGTAAGGCTGGTATGCCTTGGATATGTTAAAGTTGAAAGTTGATCCAAAAGCTACAGAGTAGCTATATAGGTTTAATACAGCATATGTGAGATTATGAAAATATCTTGGATGTGAAAAAAGCAGCATTCATTTATCCATCACTTAATTTTTAATACTTTTTTTGATATTAGTGTTTGTTACTGCTTTTGAACACACATATTACTCACAAATAGGTTCCTCGAGAAGAAAAGTCAGCCAAATCTGGACTTTTATTTCTTCAAGGGTGAAGGATCATTACATTTAACTAGCAACAGCATAATATGTATCTCACAAGAAAAACTTTTCAAAAGCAAATCGTCAGAAGGAAAGAACAACTTGTACTTTCAATTCAAGTCAACAGAATTTTCTTTTGATAAAATCCTTTGCTTTTTGGTGTGTGTAGGAAGCAGCTCACAAAATCTAATCTGTTTATGAGAAGAAATTCAAAAGCCACTAGCTTAACAAAATGATATTTCAGTTAGTTTCCTTCATTTCCTATTACATTCCCTAGGTGTCATTTAAGTGACAGCGATTCATTTCAATTCTTCTGTTAGTCTCTACCTTAAAATATCTTATAAAATGTTAAAGTTTATAAAATGTGCACACCAGTTAATTCTGAAATAAATAAAGATGCATGGAATAGTCAGCACGATTTACTCAACAAATATTTTTGATGGTGTGCTGTGTACAAGGTATTATATGGATCACAGCATTTTAAATAGGTGTTTTCTTCTGATCAAATATATACTTTAATTTTGCTTCTGTAAATTTTCAGTTCTCCATATTTTTCCAGATTTGCCTTTAATATCCCAAAGTATTTTCTATTAAGGTCAAGGTGAAAGTGCTTCTTACATGTAAAACATACTGAGAATTCTTTTCAACTGAAAGCCTGAGCCAAGTGTTTATACCTCTGAACAGGTGTTTAATGCTCTGATTTATTGAGAGATCCATTTTATTTTGCCTACACAATGGACCTATAAATCATCTGTCCCTTCAGACTACATACCTTTAGAGGGTAAGTTTGATAGGTTGATGAAGTAAAGTAGGATATATAATTCAGAAATAACTAGAAATGGGCTGGACTAATCAGAGAACTTTCAGAGAACCTGAGTTGAGGTCTGTCCTGAGACCAAAGTTGTTGAAATGGATATAAATTTATTTTAATTATTAAAGGTTGGGTGGGAGAAGATAAGAAATTTCAAGACCTTCTTATGTCCTGACGCATATTCTTTATATACACTCACTCCTTGGGCTATCTCATTTAGCCTCATAACTTTATATATAATCCATAGGCCAACAACTCTCAAGTAGATGTTTTTAGCTCAAATCTCTGCCATGAATTCCAGACTCAAAATGCTAATCAAATTTCCCACATAAATGTGTAATAGGAATCTGTCTTAGGTCAGGTTTCTCACAGCAGATCCTGAGATGAGAATTTTTTTCAATGATTCACTGTGAGAATATTCCTAGGAGAAGACATCCAAGGAGTAAGCAAGGCAACACAGAGAAGAGAAGGAAATCAGAAGTTCCCTGCTCCTGCATGGGGATGCTGGAATATAAAATGCACTTCACTTTGTCCCCTCTTGAGGAAGGGAACAAGGCTTTCATCCTCCAGGATTTGCACTCATTGGCTCAGAGTCATTCAGGGAAAGAAAAACTCCCAGCCACTTTGATTCTCTTTACATGTGGGTAAACTAAGAAGACAAAGGGCAGTTTTCCAAAAAGAACTGCAGTAGTAGGACTTTAGAAACAGAAGCACCCAGAAGCCAAAGGAGATGTGTACTGAACCGGTGAGAGGGACCCAAAGGGATTTAGGTGGATACTCACAGCACCTGCTATCCTCCATCCTCTGAGCCACCCAGATCCGTATGAACTCATTCCATCCTGTCATGGATTTGTGTTGATGATGATTGGTCACCATTTCTGAGGAGAAACTTAAAAGACATGGATTAGCAGAATGAGCTCTCACTACTGCAGCTGCCAAGTTATAACTGATTCATCATATCCTTCTTCTGACTCATTCCAAATATCCCTCATTCTTGACGATCACTTCTGTTAGTCTAAGTGGCTTGCTGGTGAAGTGTGTCTGACCTTTGAACCTTATCGCGCTGTAGTGGCTGTAATCACTTATTTAAAATTAAACCTGGCTGTGGGTAAATGAAATATGCAACTGTGGAAAATTTCAAAATATTTATTGTTTTCTCAAGTAGCAGCAACCCTACTTTCTTAAAATGAATAAATTCCATCATTCAATAAATTGCTGCTCTGCCTACTGGATAATATAACATGTGTTATTATGCTCATGAGGGATAGTTCCAGTCACATGGTCAGCTGATGTCCATAGTAGGGCCTTCAGTCTTTCTATGGCCAGGTAGCTTGTCAAGAGCTGCTTTCTAAATGGTGAAAGAACTCTGCTGCAATAGTGTGGGCTTGACCCAGAACTCTAGGGTTTTCACTGCAGTTCTCCATTTGAAGCTTGACAGAGAGCCCACATTGCATTTTTATTTATCATGATACCTCTAGTAGTATTGCCACTTATTATTGCTCTGGCAAAGTCATGGCTGCTTGGATTGCAGCTGAAGTTGCTGCAGAACTTTCTGTCATTCAAGGCCCCACTCAAAGCTGCCGCTTTCTGAGTAATCTGATAAAGGGGTATCCTTCCAAAATGTGGTTTATGCTGTGTTTCAAATTCAAAGAGTTCTATCAAACACTCTGGGTCTTTCTTGATAGTAAGTAAAATGCAAAATTTGGTCTTAACTCTGGAAGGAATGCACTAGGATGCATTAGCCTACGGAATTTCTAAAAATTTCACTGATTTGTCCAGCTCCTGAATATATGTACATTTTTTTCCTACTCTCTGGGACACAGGTATCCTAACAAAGCATTCAGAATATTGGCCCTTCCTGCTTATTAGACCTTATTGGACTTGACGATATCATCAATACAATGGGCTCTTCTAATATTTGACAACTGCTGGACATTTGAATTTACCTCCAATTTATTTTGTAAAATATCCCTGTTGCAGGACCATGATGGTATATTAATGTCCATGCCAGATGAATACAAACTGCTTTTGGTCCACATTTATGACACGTATTCTAAAGAACACATTACTAGATTAACAGCCTCATACCACAAGCCAGATAGTGTGTTGTTCTCGAGTAAAGACATTACATGCAGCACACAGCAACTTCAGTCAGTGCTTCCACTTGGTTCCATTTGCCATGGTCCACCGTCATTTGCCTGACCTGCAAGGTTTCTGCAGGGAATAGACTGAGAAGCTGAATGGTTGCATGCTGGAAACAATCATCCTTATATTTTTAAGTCTGTTTTTCATACAACAACCAAAATGATTCTTTCCAAATATCAGTTAGGTAATGTCTTGCTGCTGTTCAAAACCTCTAATGGTTTTCTATATTACTCGAAATAAAACCTAAATTCTTTCATGGGCCAAGGAACCATAATCCAACCCTGCAGCATCTCTCTAGTTTTATTTCTTCTCATTCTTCCTCTCAGTCACTCGGCTCCAGACACACTGACTTCCCGTTGTTCCTCAAGGATAGGTTTTGTTTCAGGGCATTTGCCCATGCTCCTAGTACCCAGAATGCTCACTCCCCACACAGCACCATGATTGGCTTCCTTGTTGTTGTTACATTTCTATTCAAATATCACTTTATCAGTGAGGACCTATCTCCTTTCCTACTTATTTTTCTTTAAGAGTTTTATCATAATCTGAAATATTATATATTTTTAATCGGTTTAACCTCTAGGAGGGTGGTAACTATTTTTTCATTCAATGTTGCTTCCTCAACCCCAGAAAAGTGACTGAGAAGTAGGACACACTCAACAAATACATGCCGAATGAATGAATGGAGCCTGCTTTGTTTTGTTAACTTATAATACATAAGTTCTTAACAAGGGATCTGCTGACTTATGAGCAGTGATCCTTGGGCCATGCCAGTCCCTGAGCATGTTACCAATACACACAAGCTTCAGCTGATCCCGTAGGGAACCTCTGCCAGACAGATTGCACCACATGTGAATCCTATTTTGAGGAAAAGGGGTTAGTCTTCCCATGTCTGTCAAGCAGATATTGGCCTGTAGGGGTAGAAGAGTCTATAGACTTTCGGCTGAGAAAGTTCCTGTTTGGCCAAAGGTGATTCTTCAGAGAAGGGAGTAGCTATGATCAGGAGCCACACAGCAGCTGAGTAATGGGGGCACTGGCCAATAGTAAAGATCTGCGTGGGGGAAAAGCCTCCACTATTGATGACTGCTTGGACCACTGAGATCCACTTAAGCATCACTTTAAGTTTGTTTCACCTCAACATAGCTTCTCCAGAATTTTGGCTGGTTACACTTTGTAGGAAACTTTTAAGAGGTTAAGTGGAATGAAACATAGCCCTCATTGATGCATTTGGTTCACAGGTCATAACTGATACTCACCATTGCCTTCACCCACATTCATTTTAGATTCCTTTCACCTTTTTCCAGCACTTAACGCTGTTCCGGATAGCTTTCCTGAGACATCTGAGTCCCTGGCTGCCATCCCCTTATCAGGCCATAATTGCTATATTTGTCCGTTTACAACCAAACTAGTGAGAGGGAAAGAGGTGTCCTAGTATATCACTTGAGGGACCTATGTATTTCTCCTGTCACCATTATGTAGCAGAATTTTCCATGCTGTCACCCTGTACCAACATCTGAAGTCTCAGTATCTAATCTACTAACATGGGACAGGATTCTACCTAACATGGTCTCTAATTCAGGGATTCGCTTTACAGCAAAAAATGGTGAGGCAGTGAATATATGATGTATCTTCACAATAAAATACATAATATTTAATGTACATTTACTGGGATTAGCACATACCCTAACAGCCCAATGCTGCCAGCCTGATACAGCAAGTCTACAGCCTTTTGAAGGTACATGAGAGGCATCAGCTTGGAAAAGACACCCTGGGAAAACGGAACTAAATCCCACAGGATGTGGCATATTTTTTGAATCCTGTGGGATTTAGCTCCATGGTGCTTTGCCTTATATACCTGTAATACTTGGGCCCAAGAACTAACAGGTAAATGTTACCCTGTTTATCATCACTCCCAGCTGTCCCCTTGGCGAATTTGTGCTTCCTACAGCCAGCACTTTGGGCTCTGCAGGTTTATAACTTCTGGTTCACAGAAGGAGATGTAACACTCCCAGCTAAGAACAAAACAAGAGTCCTAGTAAACCTAAAGCTTTGATTGCTGCCTGGCACTTTGAGCTTCTTGTGACAGTAGCCTAGCAAGTCACGCAGTCTGTTAGCATTCTAGCTAGCTTTGGTTAGCCTGTTAAATTATGTCTGAGGCTTCATGTTGTATTCTGGCAGTGATAGGTACAGGAGGGTATAAAATATATTCCCTCCTTTTTTTCTTCAGTAATATGGTCCTTAAATTCTGTAATCTTTATTTATTTGCTGATTTCTTTCAGCATTAATCCACATTTCGTTCCTTCGGCTTTTCAGTAACTGGAAGAATTGGAAGAACTTTTTAATGTAGTTTTAGGTGAACAATGTTTGGATGGCTGGTGAGGAAGGGCTCCATCTCTCAAACAACTACATTTGGCCTCATGGTTTCTAAGGACTTCTTTTAACTCCAACTTTATTGTCAGTGCGTAAAGCCCTGAACAGAATGCCCACGAAGAAGCTAGGATCAGTAACATTTTAACTCCTCCCGCACTGTAACAGACGAACATAGTCTTCTTTAAATGTTTAATCAGTTTGCATTCTATTGCCACTGTGAATGGCCCTTAAGAAGAGAAAGACCCTTTTTTTTCTTTTTAGGGAAGTCGAAGGTCAAAGCAATTTTAATTGGAAATACTTTTTGTTAAGAAAGACTACATTTGTCGAGTTGAAATTCAGAAATGAGGCTGCAGGTTGGCTCACAGATAAAACACAATGGGACATGGGATTTCTGTTGGCATGTAGTCTTCATGCTCTGTGTCTCCTTAGCTGAAGAACTCTGGCCTATCACCAGGAGTGTAGACAGCTCAGATCTCTTGACACAATGCCCAGCCAAGTACAGGCTCCCAAAAACCTCAGAAAGGGGGTCATGCCCACCACTTACTGAGTGAGGACAGGCAGAGCAGGAGCTTAGAGCCAAGATAGTAAGAAACTATCTTGGCAAGAGTAATCTCAACATATAAAATGGGCCATTTTAATTTATCTTAAACACTTTGATAGGGTACTTTAATATTTTTTATAATTTCCTTTTTTAATATAATATAAATTAGTAGACTTATGACATGAATTTAAAATCTCATGTCTTTTAAACATGCCAGATGATGTGAATAGTTCTTACTCATCCCAGACATGATGGGACAAATCTTTTTCCAGGAGTCTGGTCCCCGAGGTTAAAAGGATAAGGAATTTGCTTTAGGAAATGGATGGGAAAACAATCCATGCAGCTGAATTTACAGTAACAAGTAGTTGGTTATTGACTCCACAACTGCACTATCCAGTATGGTAGCCACTAGTCACAGGTGGCTATTAAATTCAAACTAGTTGTAATTATATAAAATTTAAAAATCGGTTATTCAGTTGTGCTGGCCGCATTTCAATAGTGCAGTAGCTACAAGTGCTCAGTAATTTCCACATTGGATAATATCGCTATAGAATATTTCTGTTATCACAGAAAGTTCTATCAGACACTACTTCTCTAGAAAATATGTTAAACTTCTCTCTAGGAAGAAGTGAATGGTGCCTAAATATTTTCAATACACCTAGAAAAATGACCCAAATCTGCACAATATGTGACAATATTTTTGAGTTTTTACATCCTAATACTTGCCATTCAGCTTTTTAATTTTTTTTTCTTTCTATGGTGGAATTTATTTCCCTGTTACATTTATTTTTTTTTTATTTTTTATTGCATTTTAGGTTTTGGGGTACATGTGAAGAACATGCAAGATTGTTGCATAGGTACACACATGGCAGTGTGACTTGCTGCCTTCCTCCCCATCACCTATATCTGGCATTTCTCCCCATGCTATCTCTCCCCAACTCCCC
>CAUYLG010022149.1:0-36652 GCA_963573385.1 Cacajao melanocephalus
AGCAAAACAAAACACAAGAATGCAACATGTTTATATTTGTAATCTGATTTTTTTTAGCCCTGAATTCAGAGCTTCACATGTAATCTAATCTTAACATGCTTCTTTAAAAACCACAGAAATAATACTAGAAGGAAGTATTCCCAAACATTAACAATGAGTAAATATTGATCTTACTCATGGTATATTGCAGGGGCTGGATGCTGGGGCTGGAAAGGAGACTGCTGGTGTTTGGCAAGTCAGCCCTTTTGTTTCTGTCCTGCCCCTTGCCAGCTGTATAAATGTAGCCTCTGTTCTGAGTGAACATCAGGGATCTGTATTGATGGGAAGAGGGAAGAAGGGATATTGGGGAGGCAGACGATTTGCTTTTAGATCCTCTCTTGATCAGAAAAAGAAATACAAAAATGTCTATTGCCTCTGAGCTCTACTTCAGAGGGTTACATTGCTGATATTTTGCATATTACCACTTCTCATAGCCTTACTCTATTTTGAATATGTATACTTCTTCTCACCTCTGAGCCGTGGGGACATTTATCACTGTCCAAAATGATTTTATTTATACATTTTCATATACTGTCTCTTGCTGTGGCCACACAAGAATCTTAAGTTCCAGTTAGGGCCAGGACCATGGGCTGCCCTGCAGTGTCTCCACTTTTATGATGTGCTTGTAACATTTGATAAAGATTTGTGAATGAATATATAGAATACTGAAGAGGGAGAGTTAAGTTGTCCTGAGCATGGAATGCATTCTTCCCGCTCTGGCTCCTGCTCGTCACACCCTAACTTTTGTGTGCAGTTCATTCTAAACGGCATTCTTGTTATTGGCTTGCTTGCAGGCATTGCCACGGGGGGGCGATGCAGCATTTGAAAAGAAGAGACAGTGGCCAGCTTCTGCAAGCAGGCACCTGTCTTTTGGGTGTGCCCAAAGCTCAGTGAGAAGTGAAATATCACTGTGGCACTCTCATTTCCCCTGAATGGGCAAAACAACCCAGTGAACTTGCTGCCTGAGACAGCTGACTGTATTTTAGCAATGTGAAATGGTCATATACCAGGAGAAATTTTTAGCAAATTGAAAGGAACGTATGTAAGTGGTAATTGATCAAGAATCAAGTTTTTCGGATAATTAAGTTTGAAGTTATCCAATCAGTAATTTTTTTGTTTGCAACGAAGAGTGGTCCGTTTTCACGCTGCTGAGAAAGACATACCTGAGACTGGGTAATTTATAAAGAAAGAGTTTTAGTGGACTCACAGTTCCACGTGGCTGGGGAGACCTCACAATTATGTTGGAAGGCAGAAGGCACGTCTTACCTGGCAGCAGACAAGAGAGAATGAATCAAGTGAAAAGGGAAACCCCTTATAAAGCCTTCAGATCTTGTGAGACTTATTCACTACCACGAGAACAGCGTGGGGGAAACCGCCCCCATGATTAAGTTATCTCCCACCGGGCCCCTCCCACAATATGTAGGAATTATGGAACTACAATTAAGATGAGATTTGGGTGTGGACACAGCCAAACCATATCAAACACCAAATTCACAGATGCTAATTAATGGTGGGAAGTAAGGGGTGATAAGTCATACTGAAGTATTGAAACATCAAAATTTTAAAATGGCTTTTGAAAAGATTGTGCCCTTCTGTGTTCTTCAAATGCACATGGCAACTAGAACTAGAACACTTTGTAGAAACCCTTTCAGGCATATGTTTTAGGAAAGATAATTTAAGTTACATGAAATACTGTATTAATTGTCCATGAATGAAAATTTCTAGATAAAAAATTCCTTTTTTCTTTTCTTTGTTTTTTTGGTGGGGGAAACAGGGCCTCAATCCTACTGCCCACTCTGGAGTGCAGTGTGGGATTATAGCTCACAGCAGCCTTGATCTTCCCAGGCCCAGGTGTTACTCCCATCTCAGCCTCCCAAGTAGCTGGACTACAGGCACAAGTCACTACACCCTGCTAAATTTTGGGGCTTATTATTATTATTATTGTATAGATGGGGTTTTACCGTGTTGCCCATGCTGGACTCAAACTCCTGGGCTCAAGCACTATGCCTGCCTCAGCCTCCCAAAGTGCTGGAATCGTAAGTCTGAGCCACCACATCCAGCCAGAAATTTCTAAAAGCAGTTCTATGAAGTAGTTTAAGCAGTTTTTCTTTTTTTCCTTTCCCTCCCCGCTTTTAATTTTTTTATGTACTTTTAAAATTGCTTACCACTTGTCTGAAAAGGCAGTATAATATCAAAGCTCAGTCCAACTGTGTTTTTTAACTAAATAGAAGCCAAAATAAGCAGCTGTTATTTCTAAAAATGAGATCTTTTTCTTTCTTTGTCTACTTTGACATTGGTTGGTACTTTTTTTTTTTTTTTGCCTTTTCCCCTGAAATGGGGTGTTAGAGTTTAGATGATTGCTGTCAGGTTAAAAAAACATAATTTGAAACTAATTAAAAGTTGATAGTTTAAACAATGGCTCCTACTCATTGAGTGCCCTTTATATATGTAATTACAGTGTTTACATATTTACACAAATACAACATTGTGTTTACATAAATACATGAAGTCATATGAAATACCCCAAATATATTCTCAATGAGAGGAAAAAGAAAATATTGAAAAGTTTACCAAAATCTAAACTTTTTCTCACTGGAAGTTGAATGTTGCTATGTACTTGTATAATTAAGTCATCAGCAAATTTTATGCTAAGGTAACATACTTGGACTGCCTGAAATGTTATTGCTGAGTTGATTTTACAGAGTTTTGACCTATTGACATGCTAAGATAGGAGGTATGTCTTTTAAGTTCTATTACACAGAATTCAAGGACCCATCATCACTGAAAACAAGAGAATATCTTCCAGTTGGGCCATATGCACACTGACTGCTCCAACAGTGATATAAATGTTGAAGTGTGTTTCTGAATTCTAAAACCTCAAAGTAATAAAGTTTACAATGAAAAGATTTTCTTGTATCTTTTTCTGTGTGTGTATATATATATGTATGTATATATTATTTAACTTACATTGAGCTCTTCATTCAGGACTTTGTTCACATTAGTATTAAGTTGGTTTTAAGAGCATAAAAGAAAGTAAAAATGTATTCTCTTTTTTCCAAAAGTGGATTTAATGGGAAATACCTAAATTAAAAAATCTAAACTATTTTAAGAATGTTCTTAGTGGGAAAATTGTTATGGTAGCATATTGGGAGCAAGGGAAAATGCCTCATAAATACCTAGTTTAACAACTGTGGTTTTAAATAGTGGTGAAAAATAACATGACTGTTAGGAGGAAACATTAAATATTCATGAAATATGGACTTCTGTTTGAGACATAATAAAAAATTGAAATTCAGGTTGACAGAAGAAAGTACATCTCTCAAAAGTATGTAAAAATAAGAATAATGTTATTCCCCCTGATAGAATTAGAACAAATAGTAATAATTTTAATTAACTTTTAAATTAAACAACTAAAACAAAAAAAGTCTGTGGAGTAGAGAAAAATTAAGAACCTGAATAGGAAAAGAGGAAGACAAATAGAGGATGAGGAGGCATGGTTAAAAGTGAGGTAAGTTGGCTTTGATTCAGGTTCTACCAATTACTAGCCTATGGCCTTAGGTAAATTAAGCAGTGAAGCCTCACTCTTCTTCTCTATTATATAGGAGTACTAATATCTGTGTTAGAGAATATTGTGATGCTCAAATGAGATATTTTAAAGAAAGAGTGAGTTTTTACTTTTCATGTAGATAGAATAGGATAATGCTAAGAATCCATTGTAACACGAAAATAATTTCCTTTCGGCATGCAGTTGGCCTAGAATTTATATTAGAGTCTTATGCTTCGTTTTAATCATGTTTAAAGTTATGAAAAATAAGATGAATGGACAAGTTAGACAGTTATTGAAGAAATTGGGGAAACCTAATATTAAGATTGCAGTTTTACTGGATATTAGCATCTTTGATAGGCAGAGAGATTTGTTATTCATGATGAAGAAGGTGACGATGATGATAATGACAGTTAATGTTCATTGAATTCATAGGGTATGTTAGGCACTATAAGAGCCACACAGGCAATCTTATCTAATTTTAAGTACAGCCCGAGAGGTAAGTTCAATCATTAAACTGACTTTAAAGTTGAAGAAAGTGTGGTTTAAAGAGGTTGAGTAACTTGTCAGTATCCAGAGTGGATATTGGGATTGAAGCCCTGGCGGGTAACCTTGATTCTTGACTGACAGTGGTATCCTCGTGGATTTGAGGGTACCTGTGGTCTTGGGGACCCAAATCTTACGTGGACTTTTGAGTCTAAATGGTGTAATCTCACCACTGAGTTTCTTGTTTCCCTCTCATCTCAATTTCTCTCATCTTGTGTTTTACTATATGTAGGCAGGAAGAACCAAGCTCCTCCTTCAACATTTTGCTTAGATATTTTCTCAGCTAAATAGCCAGTTTTATCACTTGCCAATCCTACCTTCTACAAAACACTAGAACATGAACACAGTTCAATCAAGTTCTTTGCCACTTTATGACAAGAATTTACCTTCCTTCATTATTCAGTAACAAGTTCCCCATTTGTCTGAGCCTTCATTGGTACCATACCTATTTCTATAATCTGAACAGGAATACTTACGTCTTTTCTCAGAAGTTGAAAACGTTCTATGTATCTCTCCTCTTTTCTTTCTGAGCCCTCACCAGAATCACCTTCCAAAGTCCCTTCATGGCAATATCAACATTTTCTAGCGTGCACCTTCCAGCCTCTCTATGCATTAACCAGTTCCAAAGCCACTTCCACATCTTTAGGTGTTTGTTAAGGCAGCACTCCACTTCCCAATACCAATTTCTGTTTTAGCTTGGGCTATTATAATACAATACTGGTATCCATTTATTTCTCATGGTTCTAAATGCTGGGAAGTCCAAGATCAAGGTGCTAGCATAATTGAGTCTGGTAAGGCCCTCTTACAGGTTTGCAGATGTCTATGGTTTTGCTGTCTTCAAATGGTGCAGAGAGAGAGAGACAGCAAGTTCTCTCAAGTCTTCTCTTATAAGAGCATTAATCCCATCATGGGCAAGGACTCTACCCTTATGACCTAATTACCTCCCAAAGGCCTCATCTCCACAAACCATCACATTGGGGATTAGATTTTTAAGTTTCCTTAAATATTCAATACTGTTATTGTTTTATTCTCTGTTTTTATTATTTTCTCCTTATATTGCTCATTGGAATGTACTCTGATGACCAAGTGTATCCAAATGGGAGATTATGTCTTGGGCAGCATTTTTGTTCTTGTTGGATATTGGCGATGATTGGAAATATGATGAATATGTGCAGGGCTGATGATTTGTCCAGTGTCCCTTTAGTTCAGAGATGTTGGTAAAATAAAACTAATTGAAGGGAGGAATTACATGAGAATCAAGCCCATTATTAGTTTAAGAATTGATTTATCCTGAGAGAGACTATATAAGCTCACAGAAACATCCATCCCTGCTTAAAACAATAAAAAAGAAACACATGGGACAACAGGATGCAAATAGTAATTTAATAGCATAATGGCAGTTTGGCAGGTGAAAATAACAGAGTTCTAACAGAGGAGAGTCAGAGGACCAGTCCTTGGAAATGGAGACAGGCACCCTTTTGTTTGGGAGATATTAGGACAAGCATTGGAAGTAGAAGGAAAAGGAGACACTCCTTAAACAAACCTGGCTACACTTCATCACACACACCTCTGACTTTGATCCCTGTGGCAGGAAGCACTACTATTAAAGTTGGGACTTACTGAGGTGTTCTCATGTAATTAGGAAAAGGAGAGGTGTGTTTGACAATGGACCCTTTAGATCTAATTACCTGCAACCTAGTTGTGGCTCAGTGGCCAGAAGGGAGCCACCAATAGCACTTATTAATGTATTGCCTGATTTCCTTATAAGGCACTGGGAGCCAGTAAGAAAGCTAGCTCCTAGCAGCAAAATATCTCAGAATCCAGAAAGGATTTAGCAGTATGGAAGAGAGATTTGCAGGAAAATGTAGAAGTTGCAGTTTTAAAAGTGATGAAACTTTTGGAACATGACACCAGTTAAAACTGCTTTCAGCTACCATGTCCCTGTACCATTGCCTCTCGCAGTAGATTGTAGCCCTGCAGATGTTAACCCTAAATGACTGTTAAGGTCCGTGAAGGGATGTGTTTTCAGACCCCCTGGTTTTCGGGCTGTGTCTGTTAATGTAGAGCATCTAATCTGTATGAAGGGGTTAAGGATGTAGTTCAAAAACTGGCAGGAAGACATCCACTGGGAAGCAGGAGATATAAAGGCCCTTTGTCAAACCCTTCTCTTTACCTCTCGTATTCTCACTAGGAAAAAAAGTGGAGAGGAGAAAGAAAATATTCAAAAATACTGATTGTGACTATTTTTTTCCTTTTTAAAATAGACATTTTCATTGATAGAGGAAAACAAAAGGAAGGAAACGCAGACAAGAAATCTAGATTTTGGTGCTCCTTGTTTGATATAGACTAATGACCTCCTCCTTGCATTATTCATGAAGAATTCTGAAAAAGTCCTTAGAAATTTTGAAAAATCTTATGTGAAATGATTACATTCTGAAGCTCACTGTCCTAAGTAAATGAGTCCTTGATAAATTTTTCTCTGTTCAGAAGCAAGAGATGATTAACTGTATGCAAAGGGTCTTCATTTTATGTGCCTTTTTTTCCCCTCAGAAAATGGAGAGGTTGGTTACTAATGCAGACCAACAGTGCTTTTCTGAATGATGTTATTTTCTGAATTAATGCTGCACTACTGTATTTTTAAAAATCCTATTCTGGTAAATGTAAAGTTTTCATCAAAAATAAAGCAAATGAAAAGGAAAATCCCCAAACAACCTAGAAAAAAATTAGGGATCACTTTTGAGGACTGTTCTCATTCAGACGTAATCACATCTATTTTGCCCTCTGAAATTAAACGGAATATGATTTTTTTTTTTTTTTACTTCTAAAGGGACCCTTCCAAGATTACTTCCTAGAATAGCTCTGGCTGATGTATTCTTGAAATCAAGTGAGACCCTGCCTTACTGTCAACAACGTGAATCCGGCTTTTAAGGATGGTGTTGGTCCTTGGATTAGCAGCTGCGGCATAGTTACTTTTATCTATCTGATCATTAATGTATAGAGTATCCATATAACTTGTTGAAAACTAAACAAATGCCTACTTAAGTCAGTCATTTGGTATCATAAAACTGATTGTTTATAGCATTAAAAATTTTTAACTGAATTAAATTGATTAGCATGAGTTACAGAGTAAAGAGAAAAAAGACACATAATAGGTTAAATAAAGGGCTCTGTGTTTTCTGAATGGTAGGAACATTTCCCAGGGTACATCACCCTTATAATACTACTGTGGGGAAGTTGTTAACTCTTTTTAAAATTCTACTTCTAAGGATATTTGTCATCATCAGTGGTAACCTTTTCTCTTGCTTCAGATGTGTTAAGTCTTTACACTTATTAATTCTTTTATGTAGTGTTTGTAGTTTGTAGAAGGAAATTGATTTTCTTGTAATGGGAAAATCATCGCTCCTATTATGACATAAAACTTTAATTTGATGTCTCCTCCACTGACCCAAACTAATTACAGCAAAAACACTTTAACCAAGTGAGTAAAGTTCTTTCTTTCATGCATCAATTTTACTACTCAGGGCTGCCCCAGAAAGTCTTAAATGAAGGTGCTGCTCTGTTACCCTGGGACTCTGTGTGTGTGCATGTATGTGTGTGTCTGGAGTAACCACTGTGACAGGCAGTGAAATATAGATGCTCGTGGTGAAACTTGAACTCCTCAGATCATCAGCTTCTAAGGAGCAAAGAAATATTAAAGGGGTTTATCAGTAATGCTTAGAACACACAACAGCTGAAAACATGGGCAGAGCTTCCTCTTTAATTTGGGCAGATTGGAATGCATCTCCCCAAATGAAACGGAAATAGTAAAATTTAAAAACTTTTATGAGTACCCAGCTCAGCTGCACCTGGCTGCTCTAATTGCCGCCAACCCAGTCATTACTGGGGAGGCAAGATGTTTAGCCACCAACAGCCCTTATTAATGTATAATAGGAATTTACTTGTAAAACAGAATTATTGGGATGGCATGATGTCATAAAGACAAGAGTGCTGACATTTTAGATTGTTTTATATAGGGATGCTGAATTATAATTGAGGAGTGGGATATTCTTTTGGTAATTAATCACAATTTGGTACAACCTCAGTGTGGATTAGGCATATGGATACATAGAATTCATGATTGTAGTGCTCTTCTACAAAGGCTGTGTTTGTGCAAATGCAGGTAATTCCCATGAATTATCTATGGGAAAGAAAAATCTTCTCTAGTACTTTGCAGATGTGCAAAATCTGCCCACAGCAGGTGTAAATAAATGCAGCGTTTCCACAAGTCTGCCTCTGGATTTCTGTAAAAGTGTAAAAGCCTCACAATTCTAAAACTGCCTGCAGATTTTCTTCATGGTATCAATGATAAAAGAAATGGGATACATTAATTTTGCTGGACCTCAAACTTAGAATCTGTCAATATGGCTCTGTGATTAATGGCTACAGATTTTACCTGCCTCATAAATATAATGGGCCTTGATTACTGAGCTCAGATTGCAAAGCAATAGTTAACATGATGTCAACACTTCCATTGTAAACCCCATTTTTGGAGGGGTTTATAACGTGGTCATAAAAAATCACGGGGGGATGACACTTTGAATATGAGGTCTTAGTCCAGGGAAACAAAGATATTTTCAGGAAAAGATTTAAGTGTTCCATTTACCTATTTGTAGGTTTATGAAGACCTAAGCTGCATATAAAAATTTCAAGTTTTATGTGCTTTAAAGAGAAAAATTTAAAATAAATAGGATTTCTTATTGCTCATCTTGTTCAATTTTTCTAAGGAAATACTGTACGGTTAGAGAATACATTTTAAACCAGAAGGGAATGTATTAAACACGGTATGGTACATATCAGAAGATATTTTAAAAATCATTCTGTATTAATGTCTTTGGGATTTTATGCCAGTTAGCCACATAAGAATCATATGTTTCAGATCCTTCTCAACAAGAACTCTAGGGCAAAGCTTCGTTTTTGCAAGCCTTGGAAAATGTAGTATGAACTGGGCCCCGCTGGGCAAGACAATGTTGCATACAACAGACTACTTGAAACTGGGCAATTTATAAAGAAAGAATTTCTTATAGTTATGGAGGTTGAGAAGTCCAAGGTTGAGGGGCTGTATCTGGTGAGGCCTTTTTCCTAGTGGGGACTCCCTGCAGAATCCTGAGGCAGCACAGGACATCACTGGCAAGGGTGTGCAAACACTCCAGCCCAGGTCTCTTTGCCTCATCTTATAAAGCCACCAGCCCCAATCCCATATGAACCGATTCATCTATGAATGTTAATCTATTCACCTTTTAAAGTCCCCACCTCTTAATACTGCCACATTGGGGCTTAAATTTCAACATGAACTTTGGAGAGGAGAAACATTCAAACCACAGCAGACAACAAACATCCTTTGTGAACTAGAACATAGATTGCCTCTTGCTGTGAAGAGAGAGAGTCTGCCAAGAGCTGCTCCAAGCCCACTTCCAAGCCTCCCTCCTGGACATGGTGATGGCATGACGCTGCTTGCTCCCCGGCGGGTGGGGTCACCCTTAGAAGTCCAGGATTTCTTCTGTGCCCTTACTGATCATGGCACAGAAAGACTAAAAGAACCCATACACTTTTTAATAGGCAGTACTTCTACAAGTGTGTGAGAGCAAACTTCCTGATGGGAAGCCAGGAGTGACTCTCTTGGAATTTGTGGGAGGTTGCATTGGAGGCCATGGTCAGAACCCAAACTTTTGAAGTGGGAGTTCAACTCCCACAATGTACTTGACTTGGTGAATAGCTTAAGAGTTTTCATTTAAAGAGTCATCTCATAGTACTTTGTAATTGGTTCCAAAGCCACTAGCTGGCCTGATGGGAAGGGTTTTTGTTGTTGCTGTTAGTTTGTTTTGGTTTTGGGGAAATGGGGAGACTGGATTGTGCCATAAAATCCATAAAGCAAGATTGTTTAACCCACAGTGATACTGGGCAAGGGTTAGGTTTTTCTCTTCTCTTTCTCAGAACCTCCATGTCTTTCTTCCATCCTCCCTCACAAGGGGGCTTTTCCACAATCTTCAGACGGCAGCAGAAGGTTGCAGTGTGGTGGTTACAAGACTGGCATATATTTCAGTATTGTCTGTCATGCCCGAAATATTTATCGAAATATACCCATGACATTTTCTGCCCTCATTCGATAATCCTATAAAGAAACAAGCCATTTCACTATGTTCTTTATATCGTTAGACTTGTTAAAAATGTAAGATGTAGAAGCAATACCAATAATTATTACGTTGGCAGAAATTATTGGATGTTCCGGCCTGCTTCAGTCATATCGCTGGGCCTTGAGTTGGTTGGGTTAGACAGTGTTGCTTCTAACATTGTAACATTGTTGCAACATTGTCTTACCCAGTGCCAGGGACCAGTGTTTTTACTGGATGGCTCCCTGGACAAGGCTTTTCCTTGAATAATCCTCACATAAAGAACTTTAAAAATGTCTCTGATGGCTCGTGGCTTAAGGCAGCAATAGCATTAATGGACAGTGATAAACAAGTTTGTACCACTGCATGTCGAAAAACACAAAATCATGCAGCACTCTTGGCACTTCATATGCTGTGTGTATTTTAGTCTTCACAACAACCCTGTGAAGTAAGTGGTTGGTTCTGCTCTTACAGCTTTGGAAACTGAGCCTTAAAAAGTTGCCATGCATTATCTGAGATCACATAGCTTGTGAGCTGTGGAGCTGGGGTGGCAGCCCAGGTACTGAAACCCACAGTACTCCCATTATGTATCAATAACTCATAGGTCAGGTACTAAAATATTCCTAATTATGAGTTTATTTATTCAGTAAATATCCATGGAGTGCCTATCATGTGGTAGGCCTTCTGCACATTGCGGGGTTGTGATATGACTGAGACAGCCTTAGGGTTTATGCACGGGTAGGGCAGGGATCCTGAGAAGTTACAGGAAATACAGTTGAGGCACAAGGGCTAAACTGAGAGACATGAACTCAAAGAGAGCAAATGGAAGGGGCGCTTGATCTAGGGTTGAGGGGGTTCAGGCAAAACTTACCGGAAGCCGAAAAGCTAGAAGGCAGTGGCCCCAGCCAGGTGGAGGGGATTTGGATAAGGGAAAGCATTTTAATCCACGAGTGCAGCAGATGCAAAGGAGGTGAGAAAAAGTGCTTCTGTTAGGGAGAGGCTGGAGCAGTCAATGGTGGTCAGCTCTGGAAGGGCGTTGAGAACCCAGCTGCAGCCATTTCGACTTTCTTACAGGCTGTAGGAAGGCACTGGTGGTTTCTGAGCTGGGACTGAGGTGACCAGATCAGCATTTGAGAAGCTGACCCTGGCCGCCTTGCAGAGCAGGGAGTAGTAATGGTGGCACCGAGGCCAAGGCCACCACTCTCTGGTGGTGTCGAGGCTTCTGGACAAGGGGAGAGGGTGGAGCAGAGGCTGCTACAATGCCCCAGGCTCACCAGCTTGCCCAAGTGCATGGGCACTGGGTTCTGTAGCCCCAGCTACCTTTCAAGCCCGTAAAACACCAGCTAAGCAGCGTGAAGACATAGAACAGCTGGGAGAATGGCGCGGTTTGCTGTTTTTGGTGCTGTTTATTACTAAACCTTGGACAAAGCATGTGGAGCCCAGAAGTGCTGGATGCTCTCCCTCCTGCTCCCCCTGCAGGCACAGCCCCCCAGGCGCTCCTGCATGCCTTCCCCCATGATAGTGTGGGTTCCTCCGAGTGGGTGAGTGGGTCATACTGTCGTCATTTACTGTTTATCTGCATGTGACTTCCTCATCATAATGTGATTTCTCTGGGATGGGGCTGGCTCCATTTCAGGTTTACTGAAGAGTAACAACACTGCCTGTCCCAAAACCTTAACCTGACCTGGTCACATCCCAGATATGTCCTCCACTGCCCTGAGGTTAAAGAATGCAAGGCCTGCTTCGTCTCTGCCAGCTGCTTTTCCTGTGCTGGTCCCCACGGGTTTTTCTTGACGTTTCCCCTAATTTACCAGCTTACTACTCTGTGTCTTCTAAGGAACTTTGATACCCTCCCTTCCCTAATACAGGCACACCTTGCTTTACCACGCTTGGCAGATAGTGCATTTTCTTACAAATTACAGGTTCGTGGCTATTTTCCCTATGGCATATGCTTGCTTTGTGTCTCTGTGTCACATTGTGGTAATTCTTGCAATATTTTAAACCTCATTGTTATCGTATCTGTTATTGTGATCTGTGATCATCTTTGACATTACTGTTGTAATTGTTTGGTGGTGCCATGACCTGCACCCATAGAAGGTGGTGAATTTAATCAATAAATGCTGTATGTGTCGACTGCTCTATCAACAGGTCCTTCCTCTGTCTCTCTCCCTCTCCTTGGGCCTGCCTATTCCTTAAGACACAACAGTATTGAAATTTGGCCAGTCAGTAACTTATGATGATCTTTAAGTGTTCAAGTGAAAGAAAGAGTAATGCGTCTCTCACTTAAATCAAAAGCTAGCAAGGATTAAGCTTAGTGAGGAAGGCATGTTGAACGCCGAGACAGGCTGAAAGCTTGGCCTCTTGCACCAGTTAGCCAAGCTGTAAATGTGAGAAAAAAGTTAAAAAGTTCTTGAGGGAAATTAAAAGTGTTACTCCAGTGAACACACGAATGATAAGAACACAGAACAGCTTTATTGCTGATATGGAGAAAGTCTGAGTGGTCTGGATAGGTCAACACAGCTGTAACATCCCTGAAGCCACAGCCTCATCCAGACCGAGGCTCCAAGTCTCTTCAGTTCTGTGAGGGCTGGGTGAGGTGAGGAAGCTACAGAAGAAAAGTTGAAAGCTAGCAGAAGTTGGTTCATGAAGTTTAAGAAACTAAGCCGCCTCCATAACATGAAAGTGCAAGGTGAGGCAGCTAGTGCCGATGGAGAAGCTGCAAATATCCAGAAGATCTAGCTCAGATGACTAAGCATTTTTACAAAGCATTTTTTTTAGCAACAAAATATTTTAAAATTAAGATATATACTTTTTTTATACATAATGTTAATGCACACTTCATAGACTACAGTATAGTATAAATATAACTTTTATGTGCACTGGGAAATCAAAAAAATCAGTGTGACTCACTTTATTGTGATATTTGCTGTTGCAGTGGTCTGGAACCAGACCAGCAGTGTCTCTGAGTTATGCCTCTAGATCACTCCCTGATCCATGGTGCTGGCTGAACAATCAGCAGCGTTTGTAAACCGATGCTGCAGTCAATAAAGGTTATTAACAGCATATTGGATGTTGTGATGAGATTAGAAGCAAAGCATTTGAAACATGGCCTGCTGCATAGTGAGTATAATTAAATGTTTCTTAATTAAGAATTTTAGAGAGGCGCCAAGTTCTTAAGTTCCAACTCAGTTTATCAGCAAGCATGTATTGATTTACTTGTGGTTGTTATCCTTGGCATTATTTTAATATTTGCTAACCTGTGGGTAAACTCTCAATTCATTTTTGTTTAGGAGGCTTGTCAGTTTTATGATTTCTCTTAATAAATTCTCTTAAGTGATATTTATATTGTATTTTGCTCCTCATGGCTTAGTTTTCCAGTATTTTCTAGTATTTCTTATTCTGTATCAATGTCAGAGAAAAATGGGATTAAAGATGTATTTTGAGTTAAGAAGTGATTTAAAAAAAAACAAGCAGGAGGCAGCTCCAAGTGAAGGTGGTTGCTGTGATGGAATTTGGTGGTCGGAGTCCAAGTGAGGTACATCATTTTAAATTATGGGCATGGTTGGGCACAGTGGCTCACGCCTGTAACCCCAGCACTTTGGGAAGCTGAGGCAGGCAGATCACCTGGGGTCAGGAGTTCAAGAGCAGCCTGGCCAACTTGGTGAAATCTTGTCTCTACTAAAAATTTTTTTAAAAAATTAGCTGAGCATGGTGGCAGGTGCCTGTAATCCCAGCTACCTGGGAGGCTGAGGCAGAAGAATCACTTGAACCCAGGAGGCAGAAGTTGCAGTGAACCAAAATCGCACCATTGCACTCTAGCCTGGGTGACAGAGCGAGACTCCGTCTCAAAAAAAAAATAAATAAATAATGGGCATTTTAGATTTTCCATCTCTAAAGAAAGGAGGTTCTAAAAGTCAGTTGTTCTAGTTCTAGAGTACAGGCAAAACTATTATGGGTGGCTTTTTGTTTCCACAATTTTTATGAACATTTTCACTGGCTTTAATATCCATGTCCAAAATAATGTGAACAGTGACTTTTCACCAATACTCAACTGATCTCCTGCTTCTCTCTTCGTGTCCAGTATTTTCCACTTTTCAAAATTTTGCATCATCGGCTAGTACTATAAGAAAAGGGGCCAGAGTACAGTGTCTGGATTCACTGTTCATAAGTGACATTAAGAAGTCAACTCGAGTCAGTCCTTTGAATTGTATATTTTATGTCAAGTGGTCCTCTCTCTATTCGCCTGGCAATTAAGAGTTGGTTACATAAAATTAATCTCTTAGTAATACAATCTTCAATTCACGAAATCATTTTCTTTGCCTTTGAGTAGCAATGCAGCTTGCCTACCACAAGAGGGCACTGCAGGTGATTGCATGAAGGAGACAGCTTCTGCAAAAAGAAATAACATTGATGACACTAGTTTCCAGCTTAGAGAGCATTTTCACATGCATGTATGAGGGTCTCAGCGGTTCTCTGTGTTGGGTACAGCATGCATAATTGCTCCCATTTTATAGATGGAGAAACTAATGCTAGAAAGGCTTAAAGATGATTTGCATAGAGTTGCACAGCTGATAAATGCCATCCAGTGCTTGAATCCAAGTCTTTTGCCACTATACTACCACCCTGCCCATAAATGGTGCATGATCATCATACGAGTGACTTCCTAATGTAGAGCTGAGAGGCTGTACAAAGCTAGGAAACATCTGTTCTATGGGGAAAATTCTCAAATGTTTTCGTCGAACACAGCATCTTGTGAAACCTTTCAAGACTTACGTTTTCTTCTGTTCCCTAAAGATTACGAGACAAAAGGAATTTGTCTCGTAAGTGCCACCATGCACAGCCATCATTGCAATCTCAGTTGTTCTGAACTAGATTACATGGTGGGTCTTAAATAGTTAGGAGGTGAGGAGAGAGAGAGGTAAAAGTGAAGGAGAAATTAGGACCCGGATGTACATAATCCAAATGACCACTTCCTCAGTTTCCATGGTGAACTTGGAAATTTCCCATGGACTCCAGCTCTTTAAGTAGTTTCAAAGAAGATAGAAGAACACTGTAAAGGCAGAAGCAAGGCTAAATCAGAACCAGAACAAAGCATCCTGTTATTGTATACCCAGATGAAGATTTTTCTAAACTCCCTAATTCTAAGACGTAACACTGGGTGGCCTGCAAGCAGTCAGACAAGTGGTCACTTTGCTGGAGGACTCACATACCGAATTTATTCTACTGGCATTTTGCCACTTATTTTCTAGTTAAGGTGGTTCTGTCAGGTAATTAATTTTAAGTGTTTTTATTATTTATTTGTTGTAGGAAAAAAAAAAGGCTCCAGTAGCAATCTGTGGTTGTACCAGTTGCCTGATGATTCATGAATTCAGATCTAAAACCAGAGTCGGTGTAATCAATACGTGAAAAATAGGTGCTGCCTAATTGCCTTTCTAAATCAGTAAAATAATTAAAGCCTTTACAGTCTGACCAATTAATGTATTGCACATCTGTATGGTCGGCTTAATAGGGAAAATGCTTGAGGAAGATAAAATCACGGGACCAAAAGCAACTAATAGCAGAAAAAAAATTCTATGTAGTTGATTAATTGTCCTCCTCTTTTTCTCTTAAGAGACTAAACATTTAGTAAATCCTCTGAGTTTGTATAGTTCCGATTTAGTCAGCATTCCCATTGTAAAGTGCCAGTGTTATAATTTTTCATTCATCATTTTCTTAGATTCCAATGTAAGTGTCATTGTTGTGTTTAGTGAAAGAATACAAATATTTATTTTAACATTCTTTAAACAGATTCTTAGTGGAGGGTAGAGCTTTCTAATGCTCTGCAGCTGGGTTTCGAGGCTTTAAAATTGGTTGTCGTCTACACACTAAGATCTCTGCAAGTACTCAGCCGCAGAGCGCAAAATCCCACTTGACAAGAAGTCTCTAGATATGGATTTATGCAATAGGATGTAATGTTTACTTTGGACCTGCTATGATTTACCTGGGAAATTTTCCCTATTATGCATTTATTAAAAAGTTCTAAATATATATTTGCACAATTTTTTCTTATGGAAACATCTGTAAGGAATTATTAACTTATTCATTTCCACATGGAATTTTTTTTAGAGAGAGAGAGAAAGACAGCAATTGTGTAAGCAAACCAGAGAAAAACGATGAACATAATATATTTAGAATTCACACTCTGAATTCCACTTGGATTTTCTTTCATTCTCATGTTGGTGCAGATAGATAATTGTTATCCTAACCGGAATTCAGAATTCACATCTCATTCTGATTTCCTTAAACATTTTTAGAATTTCATCAGTCCTTTTTAGCAAAACCTGTCATGGGAAGAGTTGAGTATTGGCCTTTTTTCTTCCTTTTCTTTCTGGTTAGCCTGCATTGAACCTTTGGCCTTACCCCAAGTGTATGGGTGGTATATGTTTTTAAATTGATATATCAATGTTGACTTTTTATTGTCACAGTTTCTGTTCATGCTCCCTTCAAACCTTTCATTTATTTGTTTCTGAACCTTGGATATCTCATAAAAATGTCACCATTGTGGTTGAACATTAAGCACCTTCCCATTTTGCTCTGGGCCGTTGAAATAAATTTGGACCAGGTGCTCTGTTCATAATGGAGCCCCTTGAAGTGCTCTGATAATGAGCCGGGAGCGGAAGCTGTCAGCCTTCAGCTGGCTTGAAGAATGCAATTAGAGCAGTTTTAATACTGCAGAGGGACCCCATCCAATCAAGGCCATTTGAGTGAAACCAAGTCTAGAATCCTAAACATGTACTTTTAAGCATGTCAGCTTTGTCTCTGCACTGAGAATGGGGAGAAGGCATTCCTGTACAATGGATCTATTTTATGTCCAAGAGGAAAAAAAAAGCTCTGAATACCAATAGAAGTTCCCTATCTCTTATCTCTCCCATTATATGTCATTATGACCTTATTTATGATCTGATGTCACTGTGGTCAAGATAAACCAGTGTCAAATTAAGTTTCAAAGGACTCAAGGATTTAGCAAGCCCATTTCTAGAAATCCACCCTAGAAATAGTGCACAGCCTTTTTTCTTTTAATAGCAAAATACTGGATTCACGTAAATATCCATTAATACAGGGAGTGCTTAAGTAAAGTATACTCACAATAGGAAACACTACACAGCCATTAAAAAGAAAAATACTGTCTGTTTTATGTCGTTGAGTAAAGCAAGGCACTTATAGAATAGTTTGTACAGCATGATGTGTTTTTTGGGGAAAACCAACCAATTACAATATATATTTATAGGTAGAGAAAGAAGGTTGGGAATAAAGCATACCAAATTGTGTATGGTAAAAATCAGGAAAAGTGGAGATGGAGGGAGGTAAAGTTTTTTTATTCTCTGTAGCTGTATATTTTTTAATTACTTTCTCATATTTACTTAATAAATAATTTTTATGTTCTAGGGGTAGTTTAGCTCACTTTCAGGCAAATGCCCTGTTGTAAGTAAACCAATGAGCTTCTGTGGTCCAAGAGGAGTGGGGAGAAGCTTCTGGTATTACCAGGGATGCTGGGGCATAGTAGTGATGAGAGGGGTTATCACTGAAGGAGAACTTTACATTCTTCATTTTGGAAAATCCTTCCAACAGCCCAAAGAGGTAGATGCTGTTACACTTACTTTATACCCAGGGATGCACAGTTTTGGAGAGATGTGTTGATTTGCCTGGTCACAAATTTGCAGTGAGTGTTGTAAGGCTTTGAACGCACATCAGCTTGGCTCCAGCAACGTGCCCATAACCTCCTGCCTTTTGCCTGCTTGGTTTCTGAGGACAGTTCTTTAAAAGTGGATTTGATTCCCTGGTTTGTGTGTCCTTTCCCTCCTCATTTCTTTCAATAAAATGAGGGCACAATTGAGGAGTAGTTATTGTTGTTAATGGTTGACATTTTTAAAAAATGCTTGGACTAGTTAGTCATTAAAAAGCCTCATTCTGTTCTCATGGGATTCACCGTGGATTCTCCAGTGAGTGGAAGTCTTTGTCCTAAAATGAGGCAAAGACTTCCACTCACTGGAGAATCCAGTGTATAATAATGTCAGTTCAATTTCATTTGAAATACAATTTAAAAATAAATAATTTCACACAGATAAGCCAGGGTTATTTTCATTGAGAAATATTATGCAAAATTTAAAGATCAGAATAATTATGAAAGTATTTTTATAAACTCCTTTATAATACTCCTGCTAAGCAGTAGCTTACTCAAAGAGCTCATTTCTTCTAACATATTTATTAAGCCACAAATCTTTTTGATTTCATAAAAATAAACTTATTTCATTAACAAAAATATGACTATCTGTGTGTATATACACATAAGTGCATACAGATATGTATTTCTCTTTCTTAATTTTAAAAGCTCTCCACAATTTTTTGTTTGCTGTATCTTCTTTAGCTTGAATTTCTGCTTCAGATGGTGGGATACTGCTTTCCTGTGGCTTTTTAAAGTGTTGTGTATAATATTAAAATCTCATTTCAGGTGCCCTCTCTATTCCATGACTCAAAACTTTGGAATTATTTCTATGAAAAAAATAGTTACTAAATTTAGCCACAAGTTAGCCTCTTCCAGTGACCTTAACTAACATTTCATGACCCTTCTTTGTGACACTGACTTTTTAACTTATTTGGGGCAAAGTAATTACTTGGGACAAATAATATAAACATCCTTTCCTAGACGCCTGGAAAAGTAGGAACACATAGGTAGACATGAGGCCCTTTGAAAATGTTGCAATGACCCCTGTACAGTACTGTTAGCTAATTTTATAAAAAAGCATAAGAAAGCGATAGAATACATTGAAGGGAAAAAGCCTCACGTCTGTTGTTTTTTTTTTTTAACTAAGTAAACTTTTTTTTTTAAAGCATCTACTCTTAAATAATTGAATTTACTTGGCATTTAGGTTCCTTTTTCTTACGCAATTTCTTTCTGATTATGATTATTTGGTTTTATGTTTTGCTTCTTATCAACTCCTTTGACCATGTAATCGTGAGACTAGCACTGGCCTTTCTCTCCCTTTGTTGCAAAAAAAATTCACAAATCCAGGGTCTTCTGCATGTAGAAGGTGAGTGTCTTTGAAAGTGGCCACAACAGAGTGGTTTTTTGTCCTGCGGTTGCCAGCGAGCACTCCCTGAGCAGGGGCAATAATGTAGATGTGACATAAACAGGCATGTTTCCCGTGATGAGGCGTGAGGGCTCCTTATTCTTCCAAAGAGATGTATGCCTCAGTGGTTATAAGTGCACCTTGTAAAATTGTCCCCCAGGAGAATACTTTAGGCCAAATCATTAAGAGACTCAGCCTAACAAACTACTTTGATTTAAAGTGAAAATAAAACAAAATGAAAAGATTTGGGTCCAGAGAGTCAGGATGGGAGTCATGTGGTCCTAGCTTTGATTTTCAGTCCTTGGGTGTTCTCTTGCCTGAGAGAAAGGGAGGGGAGGCAGCCTGAAGTCATCACACTCCAGGGCAAATCTGAGGACTGACCTTCCCTCCCAAAAGACAAACTGCAGATATCAAAGATTCCTGCACGTAACAGCATGGATGGGTGGGTGGGCTGAGTGGGAAGTCCAGAGACCAGGTCTCCATCCAGGCCCTGGCATGACTAGCTCTGCTAACACAAGCACTGTATAACCTATCTAGATATTAGTTGCTTATTTTAAAACATAAGGGATTGGAGAAAGTCCTCTCCAACTCAGATGAAGGAAATCTAGAAGACAATAGTGTTGTGTTTTGTGTGAAAGGAAGATTGTGGGTCACACATTGCCTACTGCTAATACCTACCGATAGTGCTAATTATAAAAGTCATATATTTTGATACCGAGGCAAGGCTGGAGTTTCCTTTTCTGAGGTAGGGGAGGAGGGGAACAAGCTGAGAGAAGTTGTCTTTGTACTTTTCTTAAATACAATTTTTTTTTAGTTATTCATAAAATGTCCTCACAGTTTTGGTTTTTAAAAGATATGTATCCAGAGGAAAATCTGAAAGGTGTATGCAAGTGTATATAAACTAATTTTCTAAAAATTAAATGTGCATGCACATGACTTTAAAAATTTAAATGATAGAAAGAAAAGTAAACTCATCCTTCCCTGATCCTCTAACCACATTGCAACTTTTGAAACAACTGTTAAGTGTTTATGTCTTTCCTTCTAAAATGTTAACCATACATGTTTTGCGGGGGTGGAAGGGAGCTGAATTATGGATGGTTTCTATTTTTTCTTTTTATTTATCTTTTCTAATTTTTATAATTACTTCTAGTCTTTTTAAGTTTTATCCAATAATTTGTACGTCTGGAGATATTTATCTCAAAAGTGAAGCAATGCCAATTTACATTAAAGACCTGACTTTGGGAATTGTTTTATGCTATTTAAGCATGAAGTTGCATATAGTCATATCCATAAGTAAATGTGGTAACAATTATTGTAAATGAACTTTATTCTTCAGCTTGAACAGATTATATTCTGTAGTGGGCTCATTTTGTTAATTGCATTAATTATTTATTACATACTGCCATTTCACACAGTTCAGTGGGTTGTGGGAAGTTGATTATAGCAGTTTGTTTCAAGTCAGTTTTACACCCTGGTTGACAAAATCATCACACTTTCTCACTGAAATGAAAGAGCTGGAATAATGCTTGGGGCAATTATAACAGATGCAAGGTTAAGGTGCAAACTGTGTGTGAAGCCCAGCCGCCATGTCTTTAATGAGATCCAATTTATGCAAGCAATATATACAGTGTTTCCTTCATTCATCTTCTCAGAAATTCTTCATTTTGGTAGATTTTAGAACGGAAGACGTGTTTGATTCAGACACATCTCCCAGACTTCATACTATGATGCTAAACTTAAAACGTCATGAATTTCTTCTTTAACATTTTCTGTCTTCTGACAAGAAAACAAAAGTTAAAATCAGCTCCTTTGTATTGTTAGTAGTTTTATTCCATGTTTTTGGAATAAGAAATACCAAGAACTTGTTAAATATGGAATCACTTGGAACAGCGCGATCTCTCCTGAACCCAAGCAGTAATAACGCAAATCGAAAGCAACTTCCTCCTCCGCAAATTTGCACTTTTTCCGATCACAGATGTGTCCCTTCCATGTTGCCGGTCTTTGTAAACGAAGCATATTTTTGTCATCACCTCCAAACCCTTTAATCAGCTATAAGTGCCGTCACTGGCTAGAAGGTCCGTCCTTGGGTCTGTATGTGGGTGGCAAATGGTAAGTGAAAGGTTTCACTGAAATCTTGGCACATTAGGAGCTGGGTTAAAACTACTTTTATGGGACGTACTAACTTTTGTGTATTAATATATTTACTGAAAAGCCAAAATCTTCCAAATGAGTCTATGAGGAAGGAAGGAAACAAGAGTTGAATTATAAAAGTTTGAAAGGAGGATTAAAGATTTTTTGAGGGCAGTTGAGGCAGGGTTTTCAGAAGAATTTGAATTTAGCCACTAAACTGTAGACGCCTGCTGGTGTTGGAGTTGACAGAGGTGTATCTGCTGAGGGCATTGTATTAGGTCTTCGTCCTGGTGCATAAAAGTGAAGAAGAAATATGCTGTGATGAGCCCTATTCATAACGTTAGGAACGCAGGTCTTGCCTGTGACTTAGAACAGCCTCTTTTGGCGTCAGACCTCCCCACGCACTGGCTTCTGGCTGCACCTAGTTGGATCTTTGTATCACATCGCGTTGCTTGCGGACCTGTAGTATTTCACTACACAAAGGGATTCTGGCTCTCCAGAGCCAATTCCCTTTTAGACAGCTGCCTTCACCATGTAGGAATACTCAGTTTACCTTCACCTGGTAACCAGTTCTAGGTAAGATGCCTGCTGGTCGTGGCCCTGTTCCCACGAAGGTATTCGCAGCTTTTGTTTCAGTCAATCAGATTTGTTGAGTGTCTGCTCTGTGTGTGTAGTATGCGAGTGCTGGGGATAGAAGGATGAATAAAACCACAGTCTGTGCTCTCGAGGAGCTCACACTTTAATAGGGGAT
The DNA here is from genome assembly GCA_963573385.1 of Cacajao melanocephalus. Classification (NCBI taxonomy): domain Eukaryota; kingdom Metazoa; phylum Chordata; class Mammalia; order Primates; family Pitheciidae; genus Cacajao; species Cacajao melanocephalus. The sequence continues at coordinate 22,264 of CAUYLG010022149.1, forward strand.
TTTGGACAACCTTAATGCTTCAGGACTTAGTAAGAAATAGGCCCGAGTACTTGTGAAATTTTAAGCTTCGTTGATGAATGTCATGAAGAGAATTTGTACCTTCCTGTTGTCTTCACACTCTGCCTCTGGCGCTCTGTGCTGTTCAAATGCCCGTCTTCCTGCTACCTCCTCTACCTTACAACACTGTGGGGCATGGAGGGAGCTTGTTCTAAAGTCTAAGAAGAGCTAGATGATTTGTGAAACTTTCTTCAGACCAGCTGCCACTGACCGCCTGCCTGGAGCCGGACGTGGGGCAGGATCATGCCGGGATTTCTGTGACTGGTTGGTGGAAAATTTTGCAAAAACATCTGTTCTATTTGGAGGGTCCAAATATTTTCAAAAACATTTGCTTAGCCAAAGCTCATATTTCACAAAACCTTTGCAAATATCTAGAAGCTTTTCTTCTTTTCCATATGGACATGAAGCAAAGGAGAGGAAAATGTGGCCACTTGTATGTTTTCAACTTCTTATTTCCAAGTATTTGGCTTTTTCAGGCATGAAAACCAATCAGATCACTTTCGTGACGTATGCGGTGCCTCTAAACTGTTCCCTCCCTTTTGGATAGATACATGAAGTCTTGAAGAAAGAAAAATTTCTCTAAACACAATGGGAGAGATTACAGTAATGGTATCAAGCTGTAGTTTTAATTGCTTGAAAATAAACAAAGAAAAAGGCAACACAGCTGTTTGAGAGTGAGGACCAATCATGGGCAGAGCAACAAAAAAGCTCCCCTTTCCTGGGATGACTGCCAGGACTCAGCTCTCCACATCTGAAGACATTTTACAAAGTGCACTGTGCCGTGAGCAAGGAGAGAAAGGCATCCAGAGAAGGCGTGGGAGGACCTGAGTGAGGGGCCGGGCTCTGGCTTCATCCCAGTCTGTGGGCCTCAAGGTCAGGGGAGTAGGAGCTCATGGCAAGACAGACTGGGATGATGGAGACTTCTTAGGGGACAATCTGAGTTTGTTCAAACTTGGGGGCATGAGTTTTTGAGAAAACTGCTCAAGCTCAGCATGATGAATGCTGCAGACCAAGCATGGAGCCATGCCCAACACCTCCAGGAGAAAAAAAGTGCTCCAAACTGTAAAGCTAAAGGCCTCTGCACAGGCCTTTAACTTGATTGCCTGCAAAGCAGAGGGTTGGAGATCAGTTTTCTCCCCCTTTATGTCGTTATGTATGTTCCAAGTTGGGCATGGAAAGCAGCTCTTCTGCCCTTTGAACCTGGCACAGACCCAGGAAACCTGGGCCCCTCTCACTACAGATGCGTGGCTCAGGCTCGTGGAACAAATCAGCTAACTTTCCTTTGTTTCTTAATGCTAAGGAGCAGGCAGGGAGCTAAAGGCTGAAGGAAGTTGAGGCACTGGTCCTTAAGACTATCTTTAGTGAAGTGGAAGGTGCAGGATCTGCCATTTGTCATGTCACCTTAGAACAAGGAAAAATCCCCAAGACACAATACCTAATTGATGTACCATACTCGATCTCCAGATTAAAATACACAGCTATGTTGTGTGAGTCTCACTGTGAAAACAGCTGATTGGTGAGGAAGGTCAGTTCTTACTAAATTGGAAAGATGAGGCTGTGAGATCAAGAGGAAGCAGCACTGAGCGGGAATCCGGATAGCTGGCTCTGTTCCCTGCTCTACCACCAGCTGTGGTGCTGTTTAAGTCACTGGGCTCTTCCATCCCCTCTCTGCCTTGTCAGGAGGCAGATTGAATGATGTGTAAGTTCCTCCTCCTCTGAAAATCCTTGAACTGAGGACCTGATTTCCAGAGCCCTGGGAACATCTTAGAAATGGAGTAAATTCCATGAGATTTTCCCAGGGGAGGCCTTGATCACATTTCGTATAACATTCAGTCATGTATGGTTGCTATGATACCAGGCAGCATTTTGAAACCATACACAGGGATGAGCTGTTCAGTCTATGGCCTAAATCACCTGCCTTTGCTTATCTGAGCCAGTTTTTCTGCAATTCCAGGGGAAAGTAGGGGCAATTGTTAACACCCAAAGATTTTGTATGATTTTAAAACAAAGTGGTCAACAGTGTCAACATTGTTTACCAGTAACTCACCTGTTCTTTTTCTCTTTGTCCTCCTTTTTAAAAAAATAACATTTCCTTGGTATGTTAATTTCTCTGTTCTATCTTGCATGTATGGAAAAGTATCTCGAAACCTATAATTTAAACCTCTCTATTTTCTGTACTTTTCCTGCTCTTGAGAGTCTCATGTGGCCCTGATTAAAATTTTAATTTGTCAGTAGAGTCAAATCTTATTAGTGCCATTCCAGCAATTGGGCACCAGGATCATTTGCAAGGTCTGCAGGGAAGTTTGCCTTCGCACAGTTTAGGAAAGATTCTGTTAATTAGATGAATGTTATAATTGATACAAAAGAGGATTGTTTAACTTAAGGGAAACAATTTATTATGCATGCATGAGAAGCTGCTAGGTGTTTACTGACCAATTGCATGCCCATTACATATCCTTTTTGTATTTTAAAGATGATCATCTTCTATTGTTTACAAAGTACTACAAATTGTCTTTAAAAAACAAACAAACAAAAAAACTAGGTTGGATGCGGTGGCTCACGCTTGTAATCTCAGCACTTTAGGAGGCTGAGGCCGGCCGATCTTCTGAGGTCAGGAGTTTGAGACCAGCCTGGCTAACATGGTGAAACCCCATTTCTACTAAAAATACAAAAATTAGCTGGGCATGGTGGTGCGCACCTGTAATTCTAGCTACTCGGGAGGCTGAGGCAGGAGAATTGCTTGAACCCGGGAGGCGGAGGTTGCAGTGAGCCGAGATCACGCCATTGCACTCCAGCTTGGGAAACAAGGGTGAAACTCTTGTCTCAATAAAAAGAAAAAAAACTACTTAGAAGCACAGGGAGGCGAGAAAGGGCACTAGGCTGAGAGACTGAAGCTGGATCTGGGTTCTGGTCCTCACCTCAGCACTGATCGGCAGGTGAGCATAAGTCATTCATCCCATCTGTCCAGTTTGAAGATTGGGTAGAGACTTTGGACTGCCGACGTCCCCTTCCAACCTATTTTGACACTGAGATTTCACTAATTCAAACTAAATTGCCCTACTTGGTTCAAATAAATTATGTTTTTCTAAGTGGCCCAAATCTATCTTCTTCCTCATTTTTTCATTTTGTTAGACTAAGCAGAAAACAAGAGAAAATTTGCCCAACGCTTTGTCCATCATTGGTTCTCCAGAGCTTTCCAGCAGCAGAAGTCAGACTACCTAAGGCCTGGTGTAGCCTGGGCAGCTGCTGCTGAGGCTCTGGCTGAAGCCTTGGCATTGATTCTCACAGGCCCCTGGCTGTGCTGTGTGGTCACCCTTTTAGTTGCTGGATTGTAGGGGGCCTGAGGTAGCCCCAAGGAGAGGGCAGGAGCAGCAAGGGATTCCTTTGGGGATATGCGCACAATAGTATTTGCCAATGGAGAGATAAACAGGCCACTGGTTTAAGAAAGAGAACAGCAGAACTCAGCCCTACTGATGTCTGAGTCATCTCTGGAATCTTCTGATGGGTCAGGGAAACATTTTCACTGAGGTTAATATTTACCTTAATTCAAGTTCTTTAAACCCAGCCTTTCCTACCTCCATCTGCTATGGACCTAGTAAATGACAAAGCTTTGCTTACTTGTCTGGAGTGGACACAAACCCCAGCATTTTCTCCTAGAGTTTTTATTCAGGTATCTCAGGGATTCTTTTCAAAGGTAGGCAGGTACAAAGGAGTTAACTTGTGGAAGCTTCATCTGGAAAAGGGACCAGCCCTGTGCCGAGATGCTGTAGGTACGTTGGCTCTGGATGAGCAGAGGCTGTCTTTGGGTGGATTTTGTAGGATTTTTTGGATAGCTTTGCTTAAAAAGACCATTCATCTTTTCAGGAGTCATAAAATGGAATTACAAACTGATTTTCCAATTAGTTTTAAAACAACAGTAACAACAATCAAATCAACAGCACCACCACCCTCTGGAAGGTGCTGTTAGGCAGTAATTGTGAGCTCCAGGCAAGCACAGACTCTTCTTTTCCAAGCAGGAACCTTGCAGTGCACTCTGGCTGAGGATCATTATCTGGTTTGATGATTCCCACCTTTTGTTGTTGATGCTTTCTTTGCCACTTCCAGCCCTGATGAGGCCTGTATTCATGCCTTTCCAGTGTTCTTTTACAAAGCACCCAGCATTTCTTATACCTCTGGTGACATTCCATAGCCTTAGAGATTTGTTTCTGCTGTTGTTAGAATTCAGTGCTCCTAAGGTGTGTGTTAACACTTCTGTAATGTTCTTAGCAAAGAGTGAATCTGCCTGGGGGTAATTTCTTCAGCATTTCTAAATTCTTGGTTCTAGGTGGAATAAAAACAAAAACAGAGATAGCACTAGTGAGTTCCTTGCTTACATTAGTCGTCCTCTCGTGAACATTTAACTGTGCTCTTGGCAAGTTTTGCGATCCATCTGGTCCAGTATTTTGGTCCCAAGTAAAAATTTGCTTGATGGAGCTCAACATCCCACCCCCTGCTCGGTGTCAGATCTAAAATGTACACTGTTTGGGAAAGGAAAAATAGCCCCAGGCTGTATTGCTAACACACAAATAAAACATGTAGTTTTATTTTCTCTGCCTTTTCCCATTTAAAAAGAAGGACAAATATAGGACCCATATAACTTGCAATTTCCTAGGAAAGAAAAAGAAAAGGCATGAGGTGGTTGGGTGATTTTCTTTTTCTTTAGCTATCACATTAACCCTTGGTGTTTTGCTACCTAGATAACAAGATGCTAGGCAGAATGTAAAACATTTTTGGTAATTTTTCAAAATAGTTGCAAAATTTCTAGGCCATCCTGCACTGACTTAGTAACACATGTTGGGGTAGGATAGTGACATTCACAGTCTGCTTGTTGGCAGGGGAAGGTCTGTGAAACATTGTGCAATAAACAAAGTGTGTTTCTTCCATTCCCTCACCTTGCTGTCTGATTGCTCTCTTGAGGCACCTCCCTGCTTCTCTCACCCATGTCTCTCTTCCCTAGGTTTTCGCTCTGTCTACATTAGTCAAAAACCCCAAACTGTGTCTCCCTGACCCAAGTCTGGCTCCCTTCTGGCCTCTCCTACTTAAAACCTACCACCCCCCAATCCTATTCCCAAAAGATTCTTTATCAGTGCTGAGGGAGTGAGTCAGCTAACTGACTCTTTGGTCATTTTCACCAACACCACAATTAATATGTAGGTTATTGTCTGCCAGGATCTGGGACTATGGAGGTAAAGAAGACCCAGTCATTCCCCTAAAAGAACTTAACCTAAATGGGATTCAGATATGCTTCTTGAGTGAATTTGGACTCAGGATCTACAAATGCCCTTCAAACTTTTAGATTCTTAGATCTAAAATTTAGATTCTTAGATCTAAAGTTATGTAATGAATAACCCTATAGAATGAACCTCTAATGATGGAATTTAAGACATCCTGTTAGGCTGGTGAAGAAATTTTAAAGGCTGAGTGATCTAGTGCCTTTAAAATTGTACCCTGTTTATTCCACCTGCCCGTAAGATCATTAACAGAGCAGTCTTTAGAGAGGAAAAAAAAAACTTCTTTGGTTTTCAAGTTCCTAATCTGTGAAAGAAGACTGAGTTAGATGATAATCAGATCTCTTTATGCTTTATCCCACATTCGTGATATTTTGTTTGGCAAACATGAAGTATGAGGAAGTTCTGTTTAACTACTTGAGTGTTGCTGGAAGTTTGCTTCAACTGTCGTCATATTAATATTAATTTGAAAATTTATAGAATTTTTTGTAGCCACATTTCAGAATGCGTTGCTTAGTTTTTCAGTTTAAAAACTAGTTCTTTGTTGAATGGGTGATAAATAGGACCACATTTCTTTTTGTTCTTTTCTAGTTAATAATCAATTTCCAGAAATCTTGCTTTCTGCTCCCATGTTGGAATAAAAATTGAAAAATGTTTTGCTTATATAAGGTTTTTACATAGTTTCCTTCTTTTAAATTTTATGTTGGTTTTCTGCTGGCTGGTTAAAGTAGAAAATGATGAGGTTTGAAATAAGATTCTATTTTGGGGAGAAATTAAAATTAAAAGACAAAAATAAGTAAATATATTGCCAGATTTTTCTAGTCATTGAGAGATGTTAATTCCGGATCTTTGGTTGCCTTGATGCATGTAAATTTTGCCTACTTCAGTCATATATACATATATATTTTAATTATAATATACAAGATGTCCAATTTTTTTTACCCTTGGAAGTTACCTATCACTGTTAAGACTAGTGTGACCTTTTAGAATATTTTTGGGGGAGAAAATATTGAGCATTTCTTGCAGTGATGTTGAAACTCTCTGCTTAGATATGATATGCAACTCATTACATTTAAAATTCCTTTTTGATAACTTTCACACTGTGGCATTTCTTGAGCCCTCCCTCACATGTCAAGGAGATGCGTATAGATTCCAAACTGTTTATTCAGGGAACCTCAAATGGTACTATAAATACAGTTGTAAAATATCACTTTTTTTGCATGCTGGTGAATTAGATGTCCTAAAAATTTTTGTAATCCCAGATAGTTGCTTGTTTTTATTACCAAGGAACATGGGAAGATACTGCAAAAAATGAACACTGCATATCCTTCTTTTCTTTCTATTCTATTTTGCTATAGTAACTGCTGTATTATATGTGATTTTGTTTTATATTTTGATTTAATTTAGCTTTTACAATTAAGAGCCCCGGCTCAAATAGATGTGACATGAAACTATTCTTAAAGATATTTGATTCTTTTTTTCCCTGAATTATATGGGTTAAATACTTAAGAAGTGTTTAATAATGTTGGTCATTATTACAAGGGTGATTTTTTTGGAGGAAATTTTTTGATATCCTTTGGTATCAAGTCTTCCTGCCTTTCCTTCTCTTTTTTCACCTATATTCTGGCTCTATTCCAGTTTGCAGAAGTGAGGATGCCTCATTCATCTTTCAGTTCCTAGTCTGGAGTCTGTCCAGTACTGGGTCCTAAAGGAAAGATGAATAAATGATCTATATTTTTAAATGCACTTTTAAATATCTTAGTTTCAAATGTGGAAGTAATTGGAATCTGCAAATTCTTGTTAAAATAAAATATTTTAGAATAAGGCATCGTGAAGCCTATTTATTATTTTTAAATTATAAAGAAAAGTCCAGCCCTTTTCTGTGGAAGAGAGAAAAAACAGGGTGTGGAAAAAGGATGAAATAATTAGTTTGACTTTAAATCCTTGGGTAGGCAAGGTGCTGAGCTTGGAATTTTTTCATATGATATAAGCAAAAAATAAAATAAGCTTAGAAGATGTTTTCTTGCATCATTCAAAGTTTTTCAAAACGTGTGAGGAACAAGGTAATTGGCCAACATTTCAGCTCACATATACATGAAAAGATGGCATATTTTTAATGGTTAGAGTAAGTGGTATATGATGAGGAAAGAGTACATGACTATATGGATTAAGAAATGCAGAATTAAACACTGTGTCAGTCTGGGTCAAACAAGGAGACAAAAACCACATAGGATTTTAAACAGAGGACGTTTAGTATAAGGAATAACTAAGCTAAGACAGGAGACTTACTATAAAGATATAAAGAGAACTCAAAAAGTGCCCTAGGGCTGAAGAAAAATATGCAAGGAAGGACGCACTTGGAAGCCACTCCCCAAGGCTAGGTTCAGACATCTTTGGAGAGGATGTGGATGTAGCTCCCTGCAATGGCACGGAGGTTTGCTGGCTTTGGGGCACAGACAAACCTGAGGCTCATGGGGAGCTGGGGTACCACGGTGGGCACAAAGCCTGCAGCATGCAAGGTCTATGTGGGAGACCTGTGGAAAGGTGGTTTCCCAGCCTCAGGACAGGGCTCCATAGTCACTAAGGGACTGCATGCTCTGCACACAAGACTGTAGCAGAGATATCCCTGTATACATGCGCCACTGAAGGACAGTGAAGCAGGAGCAAGAAAACGTCAAAACGCAGTACTCTGGAGCCACTACAGTGTCCCTGCAGCGCCCTCTACTGACAAAGCCTGATGTTGTCTCATTGAACGTTAGGCTTTGAGTAAAGAAGAAATGGTTTGAGTCCAGTCCATTATCACAGAGCAGCTAGCTACTAAGGGGTGTATTTAGAGTTGAGCAGTGATCACCTGACAGCAGGCACAACCCTAAATCCTAATTTAGCCAAATTGTGTTCATGATAATGAGTGTGATTTTGATACTTTAAAAATGTTCACATATTAAAATCGAGAAATACTTGTATTACTAAAGCCAGCTCTTTCTGATTGTATGCATAGTACATGCCTTTTTACATTATTTGTAATATATTGGGTTTTTGCCTTTGTATATACAGCCACTCTGGGACTGAAATTTCTCATGGCTGTTATTTGTACAGCTCTGTCTCATAGGGCTTAGTAAGAGCAAGGGATAAGCACGTTTAACAAAGCCCACTTCTTTTTCTTATTAACATGCTCGCCTTTACACTTGATGGCAACAGCTGACTCCCTCCATTAGGCATCATTAAAATTATTCTTTGGGTTATTTTGATTAATGCTTTTTAATTTCATAGTGCTCCTTTTTGGTCCTAAATTACAAGAGCAGTTAAATAGGAGTGTTCAGTGGAGTGTGTCTGCCATTCGTTGTTATGCATATATTTATGTGTTTTGTGTACTTTCTTAAATAGAAGCTTCATAAAAATGAGTGCATTGGCAGAAATGTTTATGTAAAATTACATTTTGCAGAGCTTGATTTTACAACATAATAATACAAGAGAGAATATTAAGGAGTAGAAAGCAGCATCTGCATTGTAAGGTCTCATCAAGGTGCCACAATCTAATAGTAATAGTAATAATAATGCATTTTTTTTCTTTTGAGTGCTGACTATGGCCAGGCATGTTCTAAGTGCTTTACTGCATTAACTCATTTGATCCTTACAAAACCCATGTATGAGGCAAGTACTATTCTTATTCCCATTTTACAAATAGAAATATTAAAGCAGAGTTTGAATAACTTCCCAAGGCTGCCTGGCTAATCAATGCTGTGCAGAAGTTTGAACACAGGCAGTCTGGTTTCAAAGCTCTCATTTCTGAACCACTGTAAATCATACTGCCTGCAGGATCAGTGGAACAGATTTTTTTTTTTTCATTTGTACTGCCAATCTGACAAGACAGGAAGAAATGCTCAGATGCTAAATACCAAGTGAAATTTGGAAACTCAGAGAGAGCTCTGGAGGCTGACTTTCACCCTGAACTTGCTCTTAGGTTTTTACAACCTCCAGAGCCACAGAAGGCAAAACTCTAGGCCCACCCACGTTGAACTGTATAATTAGCAAAGGCTCCTCCCACCATGGAACTAGTACGTCTAAGCTATATTCTCTTGGTAATGGCAAGCTAGAAAAAAACCTGAGACTCCTCCAAGGAAAATTTTCTGTCTTGAACCTTAGAGCTGTGTGGAGGAGCAAAAAATAAATCTCCTCAGAAAATTTGTAACCACAGAGCAGCTTATGGATTTACAGCTGAAATTCACACTAGCTGAATGGTCAGAAAAACATTCAGCTTAGAATCTAATTAAAGTGGTACTAGGTTAGTAGTCTCTCTTGTCACCTAGCAGAAGCAAATGCAGATGTTTTGTGAAGGAATTCTTTCTTAATTTGACCATAAAGAAACCTTATGGAATTCCTAAAATATATTAGCTCCCATTCAAAAATCTCAAAACACACAAAATAAATTATTGTTGAAAAACAGTCTGCAGTATCAACCTGCAAAGACTTCAGATAATGAATTTGTCAGACAACACATAAAATAAGTATGTTTACTATGTGTACCAAAATGAAAGAGGAGATTGAAAATATGTCTAAGGAGCAAGAGTATTGAAATAACAAAGAAAATTTGAAAATGAGGCAGGTACAACTTATATTAATAAAAATGTAGAAATTTAAATTAACAGCTTGATAGACAATCAATGACAGATTAGATAGAATCAAATAAAGAATTAATAAGCTAGAAAATGAAATTGAATAAAGTATTTAGAATGTAGTACTACAAGACACAAAAGATGAAATATATAGAAGAGAGCAAAAAGAGAGAAGAGTGAATTTTCCAGAAGTGATTAAAGATACTAACACATTAAACAAGATTAAATTTTTAAGAGGTCCATATGCCTAGATATGACATAGTAAAATAGCAGAGTACCATGACAAAGAGAAAACCCTTAAGCAGTCACAGAGAAAAGACATGTAGCTTTCAAAGGAGCAGTTCAACTAACTATAGTGATGACAGAGCAGAAAACAGTGGGACAATGTCTTCAGAATACAGAGAGAAAATTAGCCTGTAATTTTATGCTCAGCCAAATCTGTCTTTCAAAAATGAAGGTAAAATAAAGCAATTTTCAGACCAGGGAAAGAGGAGCAACATATTCTCAGAAAAGGAGATTCTAAAATATATACTTCAAGAAGAAGGTAAGCGATAACTAATAAAAAGACCAGAGTTAAAAGAAGGAACAAAAAGTAAAGTGGTAAATATGTGGGCAAATTTGAATTAATAGTAACTATCTTTTGAGCTTAAAAAGCCAAAATATGTGTCATATATAGCGTATCAGTCAGGAGGTGATTAGATATAACATGTTATTTGGGTGGAAGGTAAAGAAATTGGCAGTGTTTTGGTTTTGATACATTATATATAATTTCAGTATTTCCAGAATAACCACTAAATTATATTAAATATAAATGGACAAATTATTCCAGTTAAGAGACAAAGATTATCAGTCTGGAGTTTAAAAAATTTTGGCAGTGTGCTGCTTCCGAGAATTATCTTCACAACACATAAAGAAAAGTTGAAATGAAAACTATGTAAAATTATATGCCACACAGAGTCCTACCAAAAGAAACCTGGTATATTAATAATGGAGTTTAAGGGCAAAAAATATTAATGATAAAGAAGGTCCCAGCAGGTTCCATTTACCAGAGACATAAAACAGTTCTAAACGTTTATATGCTTATTACATTACTACTATGACCCCAGAATATGTAAAGTTAAAATTATTGAAATCACAAGGAAAAATAAAACTGTCTTGTTATCATGGGGCAGATTTTAATCTCTTTATCACTCTAATTGGTTGATCAAGCAGGCAAAAAAACAGTAACACAGTTAGTGTTAAGCTTGTTGTAAAGGACACATAGGCCAGGCGCAGTGGCTCACACCTGTAATCCCGGTACTTTGGGAGGCCAAGGCGGGTAGATCACAAGGTCAGGACTTCAAGACCAACCTGGCCTAGATGGTGAAACCTCGTCTCTACTAAAAACACAAAAATTAGAGCGAGCGTGGTGGCAGGCACCGTTAATCCCAGGTATAAAGGAGGCTGAGACAGGAGAATTGCTTGAACTTGGGAGGTGGAGATTGCAGAGAGCTGAGATCACACTACTGCACTCCAACTTGGGCAATAGAGCGAGACTCCATCTTAGAAAAAAAAATAAAAGACATATAAAGAACCCTGCATCCAACATTTGAAGTGAGACAGCATTTTAAGGGCATGTAAAATACTTAAGAAAATTGACTGCAGTGAAAATATTTAAGAAAATTGTACTATAAACTCAGTAACAAAAACTAGAAGAAAACTTGTATGTTTGGAAATTATGAAGCATGCATGCAAATAAATCACAGGATAAAGCAGACAATATGGAAAGTTGTAAAATATTTGGAAATAAATAATAATGAAAATATTCTATGTTAAAAGTTATGGGATATAGCTAAATAGTACTGAGAAATGTATTGAAGAAAGGCTGGACATAATGAGATGAAAACATCTGTGCTATACTGTTCCCTGATCAAGTTGGTTAAACTAGGAACTATGTTTCCCAGATTCTCTTTCCTTGTATAAGAAGGCCAAAAGATGAATTTGTAGGAGACTGGTGGGTAGAATGAGTGAAGCAGTTGCCTTTGTTTTCCAGAAGACTTCAGGGTAAGATGGGATGATGAACAGAAATAGAGGCAGGTGCAGGTAGGTTCTAGCTTGTCCTCATTTTTGTCCTATCTGAATCTAGTTCTTCTTCCCTTTGGCTGGCCACCCCAGGTTCTTTACTGTGGACCCACAAAAAGTGAGCTTTCGGCTGGGTACAGTGGCTCATACCTGTAATCCCAGCACTTTGGGAGGCTGAGGTGGGCGGATCACCCGAGGTCAGGAGTTTGAGACCAGTCTGACCAACATGGAGAAACCCCATCTCTATTAAAAAATACAAAATTAGCTGGGCGTGGTGGCGCATGCCTATAATCCCAGGTACTTGGGAGGCTGAGGCAGGAGAATTGCTTGAACCCGACAGGCGGAGATTGTGGTGAGCTGAGATCACGCCATTGCACTGCAGCCTGGGCAACAACAGCGAAACTCCATCTCAAAAAAAAAGGCAGCTTTCCTTAGACCTCTCTGTGCATCCCCCACTTTGTAGGTCCACTTTGGTGTTATATGAGCCTGGCTTGAGTTCCCTGCCTACAAACTCTGACTGGTCTTCCTGCTCCAGGGCTTCAGAAGGAGTGAGTGGTGTCCCCACCAGGATCAGCACCACCAGCTTCACTTCCCCAGCCCCTCCCACAGTAGCAAGGTCTGATTGCTGTAAGCATTCCTCCTGTCGCATCCCTGGTGGTGGTTCTGCGTCCCTGACTGGTACAGCATCCAGCCTCAGTTAGAAAAAAGCAAGCACCTAATAACCCCTCAGAAAATGGGAGGAAATAATGAAACAAGAACTGGAATTAAGGGAAAATATAAAAATTTTACATTAGACAGGATCATGAAAGCCAAAAGTTTGTTCTTTGAAAAGATGAATAGAGTTGACAAACCTCTGCCAAGACTGATCAAGGAAAACAAAAAGAAAAGCCACAAGTAAATGATGTTAGTAACTGCAGTTACAGCAGAGATTTAAATCTAATAAAAGAATATTTTGAACAAATTTGAGGCTGATATGTTTTAAATCTTAGACACAATGGGAAAATTCCTAACTCATTAAAACTGACTTAAAAGGCTATAAAGACCTGGGTAGCTTATGACCATTAACAATAGGAGTCAGAAATCTCATAAGTTGGGTGATGGGTCATGAAGATTCATTACAACATTCTCTCCACTTTTGTGTATGTTTGAAAAATCTCTGTACTAAAAAGTTAAAGATTGAAAAAAAAAAATTTCATAGAGACAACACCAGGCCCAGATGTTTTTACCACATAAGATGATTGAGGATTAAATGAGATAATACATATAAAGTACTTAGACAGTACTTGGCACAATATTAAGTGGTCAGTCTATTATCACTCTTAGCATTCCTTGGGCTTGTTTGCAGGATCACTCTTCAACCTATACTGAGGTACAAAAGTAGAGTTTAAAATAGATAATCTCTGAAAACCTCACAGAAGTAGATACAGAAGTTAAGGTCGTAAAAACATTTTTTATGTGCTTTTACCGTAATCAGGCTGAAATAGTGCTTATACTACCGATTCATTTATTTAGCAAATTGTTTACTAAGACGTGGGTTCAGTCTAGCCCCTATCAGGTAAACCCTCTTTAACGTGCAGTGATTTCTGGACTTCAGTGATGAGGGTAACATGATGGATAGCTAGGAACTTGCTTTAATCTTACTTTCTATTATTGAGAAATTCAGAAAAATAGCCAAATTAGTGTATTGTTCAGGTGTTCCAGAATAAATTTACGGAACCATTTTAGCATGCTCTAGAATAGCAGCTCAAAATCTTATCCCCTAAAGGCACAAAACATTCTGATATGTATATATTCATAAAGGAGAGTACAGACAGCCCTGAACTTAAGAGATGGGTGGCTTCTGCGACGTTGTTGTATCTTAGTTCTTGATTCATGGAGGTGAGGAGCTACAGACTTGGGAATGGGTTTCAGGAGCAGAGGACAGGAGTGTGCACCAGGATTTGTTAGGATAAAGAAGACAAAGAGAAGGGTGCTATGGGCTGGGCACGGTGTCTCACACCTGTAATCCCAGCACTTTGGGAGGCCGAGGTGGACGGATCACGAGGTCAAGAGATCAAGACCATGGTGAAACTAAAAATACAAAATACTACTAAAAAAATACAAAAAAAAAAAAATTAGCTGGGTGTGGTGTTGTGCACCTGTGGTCCCAGCTACTTGGGAGGCTGAGGCAGGAGAATTGCTTGAACCCGGGAGACAGAGGTTACAGTGAGCCGAGATCGCACCACTGCACTCCAGCCTGGCGCCTGGCAGCAGAGCAAGACTCTGTCAAAAAAAAAAAAAAAAAAAAAAAAAAAAAAAAAAAAAAAAAAAGAAGGGTGCTATGCAGCAGCGTATGTGATTGCAGAACAGCAGCCTGAGCCTCAGCTGAGCATGAAACCAGGTAACTCTCCT
>CAUYLG010022150.1:0-13926 GCA_963573385.1 Cacajao melanocephalus
AGACTGCATTCTAGCCTGGGCAATAGAACAAGAATCCCATTCTCTCTCCCTCTTTCTCTTCCTCTTTCTTTCTCTCGTACATTCTTTTTTTCTTTCTTTCACTCTCACTTTCTTTCCTTTTTCTTTCTTTCAAAAATAAAAAAAAAAAATGGACAGTTCAGATCTCCTCCTGTGGGGCATGCAGTTGACTGACAGTCCAGCCAATGATTAGGCTCAGTGGGGTATTAAGGTAGGCTCATTCCAACAAAACACTGGACTCCTTCAATGTGAAACTGGCTTGAGGGCTCCCCATTGGCCTGGCTGAACCTCTTTTGGAGCTGTGCTGCAAAGACTCTTCTTATCCAATCCTGCTTCCTTCCCTTCCTCCTTGCACAGATGTCAGACCTGTATTATGGTCTCTGCCTTCACCAGCTCCCTCCCCCAAGAAATCTCTTCGTGTCTTATCCCATCTTGATGTCTGTTTCTTGGTGACTTGATATAGCAGAGGTTGCATTTTAGTTGGGCTTTGTGAGCAGAGAATAGTTCTGTGAACAAGGTGCTTTGCGGGTACAGAGAATTTTTATCTTTACCCACTCTGCCCCAAATAGGTGTCATTATTACCTCCTACCAGGAGTTGAGGAATGATTGAGCGGAGGGTATTCACTTTCATCTAAAACACGAAAAATGATGAATGAGGTAAATTTCGAAATTGTGTTCTCTTTATTTACTCAGTTGCTACTGAATAGACAGAAGTGTCAAAACCTGCACAGTTCCTTATACACACTGTCAGGAGTGGTAGGATTTGGACGGCACCACGGGACTCTTGGTTTTGTGAAATTCAGTAGACTCGAATGACACATTGGTGATTTGGGACCTAACTAGAAAAATAGACAGGCCCCCTTATTGCTGCAGGAGAATGCCAGGCTTCCCATCAGAGCAAACTGGTGAGTACCATCCTTTCATCCTTGCTAAACTAGCCAATGAAGCAAGCGTTGATGGGAGAGCCAGGGCTGGGCAGTGTATTTTTAACACTCTCACATATCTCCTTCCTGGGATCCCTCTGTTCACATCTAGAGGTGTCTCCATACATGTGAAGAATGATAGCAACTTAATATGGTGTCTCTCTCAAGGGTTTAGCACTCTGAGGAGATTTCTAGTGAAATAAAATTTTTAAGTGCAGGGATCCTCCCACCACCTATGACTCATTAACAGGCACTTACTATGCACAGGAAACAGTATTAGGTTGGCTGAAGATTTAAAATCAGAGAGATCTGGGTATGTCCCTAGTTGAAAAAAATAGAGAATAAAAATAAATGAAAAATAAAATCAGAGATTACTTTCAAATATGTTGTCTAATGGCTAATGAGATCATCCAAAACCACAGAAGGCAAGCGGGGCAGGAATTGCCATTTAGTTGTACAGAGAGGGGGAAAAGGCTTAAAGATAAAGTGATTTGCTTAAGATCATAGTTCAACCCTTGCTTTTCTCACTTCCTTACTCGCTTGCCTAAACTTAAAGAGCATTTAGTCTTTTGGCTATTACTCTTGACTACCAAAACAATCACATCTATTTCAGCAACCAAGGTGGATGGGGAGATGTCACATTCAAGATTTTTTAAAACTGTGACTAGTGATTGTATTGGATGCTGTGAAGGACCACCCTGACCTCCCTTCAGGAATGGAAGAGTCACTGCCAGCTACCTGCAGTGCTGCACACAGAAAGCCCTTAGCTGTCAGCCCCTACAGGAATTACCCTGGCAAAGACAACCACGTTGCCAAGGTCATGGTCCTTTACCAGGGCAGCCTGAATCCAATGACTCATTGACATGGGGGTTTAAAGGTTAAGTCCTCTTACCCTAACTAGGGACAAGCCCCAAGGGTCATCACATCCCAGATTCTGAACTCCCCATAGGGTCAGCGGAGGTCTCCACTGAGATTGAATTACAGCTCAACTTCTTCCCTTCTCCTCCACAGTTTTTGATCCCAAGAGCAATTCCTAATAAATCTCCTGCATGCTGATCTTCAATTGACTCTTAGGCAATCCTGCTAGTCTAAAAAGCAGACACTAGGTTTGAATATTGGAAGAGGATCACCCAGCTGGCAATGAGGATCCCATCACTGGTGGTAGGTGGCCCAAGGTAGCAGAGCAATAGTTTAAACTTTCACCTGTGGTGGGACACTTTGGGATGGTACCATTGGGATGGTATGATGATGGAAAGGAAGGCATTGGCTGGTATGACATATCACGCATTTGGAGAAATACGGGTAAAATAGTAACAATAAGGACAATGAAAATGGGTAGCTATTGCTAATACACAACACCATGGAAAAAGATAATGGAAAGCTGTTAGTGATTAATCATCAATTAAAAGTTAAGTGTGAAAGCCAGATGGCCCCTTTCATAGCATTGGAAGAGGCTCTGATCACCACAATGAGAGGACAGAAAAAGCCAAGGCTTAGGCTGAGGTCTTAAGAGCACTTGAGTTCCAAGATTAAACTGTCAATCAGTAGGGTTGCTATGCCAAGGACAGGGCCCTGTTTGGGAAAGAATGGGACCATTACCCATGGGATGAAGACATCTGGGTCGATCCACTTGAAAATGTTGAATCTCTATACTTCCCTGAACCTTCTGATCATGAAGAATCAGGCCACTCCTGCTGATTAGGGGGGCTGGCATCCCCTCTTGCTTAAAGATGATGCAAAAGCTTCTTCCTAGGAAAATAACATGTGCCCCCATGGCTCGCCTCCTAGTCACTAGGCCATCTTCCTCCTGGTCACTAGGCCAATAATGAGGTTTAAGGCACAACATAGTCAAGCATTGCAATAGGAAATAATAAAGACTCCATGCTCCTTAAGTCCAGGCAACCTGGTAGGGAAGTGAGAAAAGCAGGCCCTGACTTGCAGTCTGCCAGGGAGGAAGGGGACTACACCACAGGGTCTGGCCAGCACACAGCAGCGGGAGTGAGGAAAGGACACATGGGACTGGATTCTCAGGGTGCTGGAGCAAGGGGGGCAAACATACGGTTGAATAACGGAGAGTTTATAGCTTTGGGAATGCTCTCCTGGGATCCGTAATATAATCTGGCATGGATCCCAGGAGACGGAGTGAATGCGTTACTAGGATGACTCCTAGAAGCACAGAAAAGGCAGTGGGCCATGCTAAGAGAAGTAGAAATACAAGAACTGTTCCTGGCAAATGATGGAGGAAAGGATTAAAAGGATGAGAGGTAGGGTGCCAGGTGGATACTACAAAAGGCCGAAAAGCCCATCAAAGGATACACCACTTACCAAAGTAATAACATACACCAGCTTTACCAAGAGGTTTAATGGTGGCTGTCTTCTACAGACCAGGGCTGATGGTAGACATGCCATTTTAGGACTGGACTCATTAATAGCAGCTAGGATGAGGATGATAGGACTCTCCCTCCTGCACTCTATGGTAATACTTAACTGTTAGAGGAAGGATGGATGTCATTATCACACTGAGAGGCAAGGTTGGAGGGGCAACCAGGGGGTCTGAGACACAGAGTTATGGAGACGATTAATAGAACACAGCCTAGCACTTTGGGAGGATCATTTGAGCCCAGGATTTCAAGATTACAGTGAGCTAAGATTGTACCACTGCACTCCTGCCTGGGCAACAGAGTGAGACCCTGTCTCAAGAAAAAAAAAAAAAAAGAAGAAGAAAAAAAAAAAAAAAGAATACAGGAGCTCTAGAACTAAAATAACTGGGATGCCAACAAGGATATTACTCAAATTGTAAAACCAAAATAAATCAAAGATGGATACTTAGGAGGCTGAGGGCCATTGTCCCTAATAAAATGTCAAGGCCGTGGCCTCTTTCCAGTGCAGCCTTTATCCAATGACTCATTGACACAAGGTTTAAAGCCTAAGCCCTCTTGTTAGCTTAGCTGTGAGACATTTGGGTTGACCCACTTGAAAATGTTGACTGTATTTCCCTGAACTTCTGATTGTGCGGGAGTGGCCCACTCCTGCCAATCAGGGGCTAGTACTGCCCTCTTGCTTGAAAATAATGCAGCACCTTCTGAACCTGCGCCAGTTTTTAGACACAAATGATTGCCTAAAGGAGATGCCAGACTCCCAGATGGAAGGATCCTGTAACGCCAAGGCAAATGTACATGGTAGTGTTTCCCCATGTTTCCTCCACAAATGGGCCTACAGTCATTTACTTGGGTAACCATACACTAAAGAAAGGGGACCGCCTAAAAGGATCCTAGTGGACACAGGGTCCAGGTTGACATTAATTTCCAGAGTCCTAAAACAGCACCAAGTCCCCTCAGTGGATCATATGGAGTTTAGGTAAAAACTGGAGTCCTGGCTTAAATCCTGGTCACAGAAATGTCAAGTACATCTGCAACCCATACGGTGGTCATCGCTCTGATTTTCTAATGCGCAACTGGAAGGACATACTTAGTATTTGGTAGAACCACCACACTGGCACATTGGCCTGTAGGGTAAAAGCTATCATAGTGGAAAGGCCAAGTGAAAATCTGTGAAACTGCCCCCTACTCCTTGGCTTACAAGCAAGCCAAGATAGGAAATGCAAAGCAATATTGCATCCAGGGGAAATGGAAAAATTAGTGCATCCTGATTGAAAGGATGCAGAGATAGTGGTTTCCATCATGTCTTCATTTAATTCATCAGTCTGGCGCCTGGAGAAAATGAGACAAATCCTGGGCAATGAAAGTAGACTACTGCAAATTTAACCAAGTAGTAACCACAGTTGCAGCTACTGTGTCAGATATACTATCTTTGGTAGAACAGACTTAGACGGCTTCAGGTATGTAGTATGATCTGATAATCGTATTCTATCTCTTTCAGAAAAGATTATCAGAAACAGTTTAAATTCACTTAGAAGAAAACCAGTACACACTTATAATCTTGTCCTGAAGCTATATTAACTCTCCTACCCTTTGGAGAGATCTGGTCTGGTTGAAAATCCCACAGAACATCATACTGATTTTCTATATAGATGATGATTATGCCATCTAGATGGACAGCAAGTAGTTAGTACATTAAGGGACCTGTCTTTTTTAAATTATACTTTAAGTTCTGGGGTACATGTGCAGATCTTGCAGGATTGTTACATAAGTATACACATGCCATAGTGGTTTGCTGCCTCCATCCCCCCATCACCTACATTAGGTATTTCTCCCAATGTTACCCCTCCCCACTCTCCTCACTGCCTGTTATCCCACCCCTCAACAGACCCCAGTGTGTGATGTTCCCCTCCCTGTGTCCATGTGTTCTCATTGTTTAACATCCACCTATGACTGAGAACATATGGTATTTGGTTTTCTGTTCTTGTGTCAGTTTGCTGAGAATGATGGTTTCCAGATTCATCCATGTCCCTGCAAAGGACATGAACTCATCCTTTTTTATGGCTTCATAGTATTCTATCATGTATATGTACCACATTTTCTTTATCCAGTTTATCATTGATGGGCATTTGGGTTGGTTCCAGGTCTTTGCCATTGCAAACAGTGCTGTAATAAACATACATGTGTATGTGTATTTATAATAGAACGATTTAGAATCACATTAAGGGACTGGTTAAGGCAAGTATGTTTTCCAGAGAGTGGGACATAAACCCTGCAAACAGCTGGGGTCTTCCACATCAATAAAATCAGTGATCTGGTGCATACCAGGAAATCTCCTCCAAAGTTAAGGACACATTATTGCATCCCACTAAAAAGAAGGAAACAGTGCCTGGTAGGCTTCTTCAGACTCTAAAGGCAGCATGTTTCACATCAGGGAATACTACTCTAACCCATGTACTGTGTTACATGAAAAGCTGCCTGCTTTGAGTGGTATTCAGGGCAGGAAAGGACTCTGCAGAGAGTCCAGGTGGCGATGGAAGTGGCCCTCCCACTTAGTCCATACATCACAGCAGGGCCCAGGGTGTTAGCAGTATCAACGGTGAGAAAAGACATGAGGATTTTCTGAAAAGCCCCATGAGAAAATCACACTAGAAAACCCTAAAATTCACCGGCACAGTGGTTCACACCTGTAATTCCAACACTTTGGGAGGTTGAGGTGGGCAGATCACTCAAGCCCAGACGTTCCAGACCAGCTTGGGCAACATGGCAAAAACCTGTCTCTACAAAAAAATACGAAGATTAATCAGGCAAGGTGGTGCACACCTGTAGTCCCAGCTACTTGGGAGGCTGAAGTGTGAGGTCGAGGCTGCAGTGAGCCATAATTCAGCCACAGCACTCCAGCCTGGGTAAGAGAGCGAGACCTTGTCTCAAAAGCCAACAATAACAACCACAACAAACAACAAGAACAAAAACCCTAGAGTTCTGAAACAAGGCCACATGAGCTGCAGCAGAGACGCACACACCTTTCAAAAGCCAGCACCTGCTGTGGTAGAAATGGAGTGCCCAATCATCGGACATTAAATGACCATGCATCTAGAACAACCCATTATGAACTGGGTCCCGTAAGACCCACCAAAGTAGAAGGTTGGCAGGCCCAGCCGCAATCCACTAAAAGATGGAAGTGGTACATCTAAGAATGAGCACAAGTAGGACCAGAGGTTACAAGCAAGCTGCATGAGCAGGTATCACAGACCCCCATGTCTTACAACACCATTGTACCAGTACCTGGGGGACAGGGGAAGTTTCTTATGTGAACTGATGAATGAGCCAAGCCTGGTTTTTGGATGGGTCAATTTAAGATATGAATGCAAATCAGAAAAGGACTATATCTCCATTTGACTCAGAGGTGGATTTGAAACAGTGACAGGGAAGGAGAAATGACATGAGGTTAGAATATACACCAACTTATGGCAGTGGAAAATGGCTTGGCCAGATGGTCATGGAACAAGAAGGAGAAAGAATGGAATATCAAAGAAAAGAAATCTGAATCTATAACTTATGGGAGTGGACACAAAGTATATAGACAGTTGTGTTGCATGTTAATGCCCACCATAGAGCATCCGCCAGGAAGAAGAACTGAGTCTCAGGGTATACTTCAGTTGACAGCCAGTTGATATCAGTCACCCCAGTGCTGGCACATGGGTACATATGAACTGAGTACCATAATGGCAACAATGTTGGTTATACCTGTGTCCAACAACATGGGGTCCCATTTATTGAGGCTGATCTAGCTACTGCCACTACCAGTGACAAAGACCAACTTTGAGTGCAGAATATAGCTTTATCCCTTAAGTAGACCCACAGGCCAGTTGGTGGCAAGTGTAGTGGCAGTACTTGGTGGCAAGTTACATTGGCTACCTTCTACCTAGGATAGATAACAATTCATTTAGACAAAAATGGCCCCACTTATCATCACTTCCACTGAACCAATAGGAGAATTTGTACTTCCCATCCCCACAATTCTGTGCTCTGTAGGTTAGAGGTACTGGTTCCCAAAGGGGGATGCTCACTCTAGGGGATGCAGTGAGAGTCCCACTGAACTGTAAGCTACAGTTGTGGGGTGCAGGGGGGATCTTTGGACACCCAGGAGATTCACTCGGGCACCTCTTGGTATTGTCTTGTTCTATTTTTGGTAGTGAATGCAGAGGTGCAGCAGCCATAACCTGAGAAAGGCATGGTTGACAGAAGCTCAGACTCCTCAAAGATTGTGGGCATGGCTGGGTCATACCCCTGGCAAAGATGCTGGCTGAAGGTGAGGGGAGTCTGGATGGGGAAGAGTAGGGGAAGACGATGAGTGTCACTTGAAACCTCAGAACTAGATGCAGCAACAAAGGCTGTGGTCCATCCCACTAACCTTCCTCTTTTTTGTTGTTTTTTGTTACTTTCAGACAGGGTCTCACACTGTCTTCCAGGCTGGAGAGCAGTGGCACAATCACAGCTCACTGCAGCTTTGACCTCCTGGGCTCAAGCAAGCATCCAGCCTCAGCTTCCTGAGTAGCTGGGACCACAGGCACATGCCACCATTCCAGGCTAATTTTTTAAGTTATTTGTAGAGATGAGGTCTCACTCTCTTGCCCTGGCTGGTCTCGAACTCCTAAGATCAAGTGATCCTCCCGCCTTGGCCTCCCAAAGTGATGGGTCTACAGGCATGAGCCACTGCACTGGGTCCTAATCTTCCTCTTCTAAGTTTATCCCTGGAAGATGGGCCAGTCTTAATCCTAGAGAAACATCTCCCAGGATTTATCAAAAAAAAAAAAAAAAAAAAAAGTAGATATGAGCAGTACAAGGGCTGGACTCCTCTGAACACGGGAAGGAAGGAAGGAATTACACTGCTGTGAGGGCTGCCAGCAGAAAGCCCTCCACTGTGGGCCCCCATCCTGAGACTGCCCAAGATGACAAGAGCTACCTAATCCAAGGCCACACTTTCTTACTGGGCTGTCTGTATCCAATGACTGATCACTGTGGAGGTGTGAAGGCCAACCCCCTCATCCCAGCTCAGGATGTCAGCTTCAGAACTCCCAGTGTGATCAGCTGCAACATCCTCTGGGATGGCATCAAAGCTCAACTTCTCCCTCTGCCCAATCCTGCTTTCTTCCCTTCTCTTTTACAAGCATTATTCCCCCTAAAGTACTCCCTAATAAACCTCCCAAATGCCAACCTTTGGTCACAGAATCTGCTTCCCAACCTGACCTGCAAGAGGGACAAAGCCAAGAGAGACTGAGTTAGGATTCCAAACCCTGGCCCTGATATCACTGTTTGAGAAGGAAATGAGCCTCTCCCTCCCACTGTCCTGAGTCTATGCAAACAGAATTAGATAGTGCTTACTAGTAGCTTTTAAACATTTTTTAGGAGATACAGGCCCCTTGGATGGTCTGGACTCTTCTGGACTCTTTCCCCAAAAATATGTGTATGTGTGTGTGTGTGTGTGTGTGTGTGTGTGTGTAACTACCTACACCTACCTACACACATATACATTAAATATTGCATGAATTTCAGGTAGTTCATAGAATATTTAAAGACCTCAAATTAAAAATTCCCAATTTACATAACCTCCAAAGGACCTTAAACTTCTTGAGATTAAACCACATTTCCCAGAGTAAGGCATATTGTAGGCATCAGCAAAAGTTAGCTAATTTGCATTTTGAGGACATTTTGCTGATTTCTTGTGATTTCAGGTATAAGATGGTGGATTAAAACAATATTTTCTCTTTCTCTACTGTTCCATTCACCCCCACAGCATCAATGGTGATTGCCTGAAAGTCCGCCACTGCACACCTTTATTCCTTCATCTTGAAGCTTTATTTTAATTAAATGAAGATACTCCTGAAAAATATCAAAATAACTTATCATACATCAGTTTCCTGTGGCATGATCAGTTCACGTTCAGTCTTGGACGGTGCTCTTACTTAGAAATGAGGGAGAATCATCAATGGGTCACAAATACCAGCTTGAACCAGCGCTTAACAGATTGGGGATAGATTAAGAAAAGGGAACTTGGGTGCTCACTTTGGCAGCACATATACTGAAAAAAAAGAAAAGGGAACTTGCTGGAAATGCATTTAAATGTTACCAGCTTCCACTATTTTGCATTGGAAGACTAGCTCTATGCCAAAACAATGTTGTGCCAAATAAAAGTTGCCAGCAAATGATAGTAACCCCAAATTTTACCTGATAGAAATACACAATTCGTGATATTATTTTTAAGGAAAAAACAAGCCTGTTATAACAGAGCCACCATATTAACATAACTGATTCCATATTAAATTTAATTTCCTAAGAAGTGTGCAAGATGATCTTTTTGAGGCCCTGTGATTGTTATCTGCCGCTCTTATTTTATTTGCTCCCAATGATCTCCTCTTCAGGGCCCCTAGCTGAGTGGGCCTGGATGCTAAAAGCATTACTAAGCATCTCTGGTCGGGGGCCTCTCTCGATTCCTGGCATGCTCTGCATAAGGAAGAACGCACGTGTATCATACACACCTCAGTTCCAGGACTCCTAGCTTTCTTCAGCACCTGTTCCCATATATGGAGAGATAAGGGGATGCAATGTAAGGAATTCAGAACCAGAAGTAGATCTACTTTGAAGTCTCAGACTAACATTTACAAACTGGATTCTCGGGCAAACCACTTTACCTATACTTCCCCTAAAGGGAGACTACTACCTGTCTTACCCAATCATATTCTTTGAGGACCAAGTAAGCTAATATATGTGAAAGTACTTTGTAAACTGGAATGCATTAATTCTCAGGTAAGTTTTATTTTAATCACCTCTGAACGTACCTCTCCTTCCCCTCTTCATCTCACGCTTCAAAGCCAACCACCCTCTGAGATTTCTCTAATCCCCTTATCCCTTAAAGTCCTCTTTCTCCAGCTTCCCTGTGGGTTTCTCCTACACATCTAATATATTCTACACAATCTTCACTTTACAAAACATCTTATTCTATTCACTGTTTCGTATATATTAATCTTCTCTGCAATTTGAATACAGGCACATTACAAGCAAAGACCATGTTATATTCTAAAACTTCTCTTCTTTCACTGAATACATGATAGGTTCCCAACAAATAAGAACTTGACAAGCTGATTTTAAAAAATATATATGGAAGAGGCTGGGCACAGTGGGTCATGCCTGTAATACCAGCACTTTGGGAGGCTAAGGCAGGTAGATCACTTAAGGTCAGGAGTTCAAGACCAGCCTGACCAACATGATGAAAACTCTTCTCTACTAAAAATACAAAAATTAGCTGGGTGTGGTGGTGTGCACCTGTAATCCTCGCTACTCGGGAGGCTGAGGCAGGACAATCGCTGGAACCTGGGAGGCGGAGGTTTCAGTGAGCCAAGACTGTGTCACTGCACTCCAGCCTGGATGACACAGCAAGATTCTGTCTCAAAAAATAAATTAACAAAATAAAATATATATGGAAGAGCAAAGGCCAAAGGATAGCCAAGATAATCTTGAAAAAGAATAATAATAAGGTGAGGAGACTTACTCACCAAATACCAATACTTAGAAAGTTGTAGTAATTAAGGTAATGTTTACTGGCACACAGATAGACAAAGTGACTAGTGGAAGAGAAAAAAGACCATCTGAAGCAGTAGCATGCATATATAGAAATGTAAGGTATCTCTGCTGGCGTGGTGGCTCATGCCTATAATCCCAGCACTTTGGGAGGCCAAGACAGGCAGATCGCTTGAGTCCAGGGGTTTGAGACCAGCCTGGGCAACATGGTGAAACACTGTCTCTACAAAAAATACAAAAATTAGCCAGGTGTGGTAGTGGGTACTTGTAATCCCAAATATCCAGGAGGCTGAGGTGGGAGGATTGCTTGAGCCCAGGAAGTCAAGGCTGCAGTGAGTAATGATCATGCCACTGTACTTCAGCCTGGGTAACAGAGCCAGATCCTGCCTCAAAAAAGAAAGAAAAGGAAAGAGAGGAGGAGAGGAGAGGAGAAGAGAAAACAAGAAATGTAAGGTATCTCAAAAATAACATTACATACCACACAGGGGAAAGATGGACTAGAAATGGTGCTGCGACCAACAGACATATGAAAAAAAGCTCATCATCACTGGTCATTAGAGAAATGCAAATCAAAACCACATTAAGATACCATCTCACACCAGCTAGAATGGCGACCATTAAAAATTCAGGAGACAACAGATGCTGAAGAGGATGTGGAGAAATAGGAACACTTTTATACTGTTGGTGGGAGTGTAAATTAGTTCAACCATTGTGGAAGTCAGTGTAGTGATTCCTCAAGAAATAGAAATACCATTTGACCAAGCAATCCCATTACTGGATATATACCCAAAGGATTATAAAACATTCCGTTATAAAGACACATGTACACATATGTTATTTGCAGCACTGTTTACAGTAGCAAAGACTTGGAACCAACCCAAATGCCCATCAATGATAGACTGACTAAAGAAAATGTGGCACATATACACCATGGAATACTATGCAGCCATAAAAGAGGATGAGTTTATGCCCTTTGCAGGGACAAGAATGAAGCTGGAAACCATCATTCTCAGCAAACTGACACAAGAACAGAAAACAAAACACTGCATGTTCTCACTCATAAGTGGGTGTTTAACAATGAGAACACATGGACACAGGGAGGGGAACATCACACACCAGGGCATGTCAGGGGGTGGGGGAGGCTAGGGGAGTGATAGCAGGGTTGGGGGAATTGGGGAGGGCTAACATTAGGAGGAATACCTAATATAGATGATGGGGGGATGGATGCAGCAAAACACCATGGCATGTAACAAACCTGCATATTCTGCACATGTATCGCAGAACTTAAAGTATAAAGAGAGAGATCCAAGATGGCCGATAACTAGCAGCTCAGGATTGTAGCTCCCAGTGAAAGCGCAGAGAACGAGTGGATGTCGCACTTTCAGATGAATTTTTGTTGCTCACGGACCAGGAGATTCCCAGCGGAGGAGCCCCACGGGTCGCCAGTGTGACTCTTGTGGCCGGCGCGCTGGTTTTGCCTGTGCCTTGGCACAGCAGTTCTCGGTGCAGAGTAAACGGGACTGGGTCCCCTTTTGGTGGACGTTTGGAGCTCCGGGAAGGCAGAACTGAAGAGGGAAGCCAGACCGGAGATTCCCGGGTAGAAAAGCACCACAAATCTTAACACCGCTGTTTTAGCTGGCGCAGTGGGTTGCTCAGATTCCCATGCTGGGAATCAACAAGTCCGACGTCTACTCAGAGACCCAATTAGAAAGTCAGCAATTACAAAGATGACAGCTGGATAAGTCCACAAAGATGGAAAGAAACCAGTGTAAAAAGGCTGAAAATACCCAAAATCAGAGTGCCTCTCCTTCTACAGGGAATCACAGTTCCTCATCAACAAGGGAACAAGGCCTGATGGAGAACAAGCGCGTTCCAATAACAGAATTAGGCTTCAGAAAGTGGATAATAAGAAACTTCTGTGAGCTAAAAGAACATATTCTAACCCAATGTAAAGAAACTAAGAACCTTGAAAAAACGCTTTACAAAATGCTCACGAGAATAGATAATTTAGAGAGGAATATAAGTGAATTAATGGAACTGAAAAACACAATACGAGAACTCTGCGAAGTATACACAGGTTTCAACAGTCGAATTGATCAAGTAGAAGAAAGGATATCAGAGGTCGAAGACCAATTTGATGAAATGAAACGAGAAGACAAGATTAGAGAAAAATGAGTAAAAAGGAATGAGCAAAGTCTCCAAGAAACATGGGACCATGTGAAAAGACCTAATTTACGTTTGATAGGTGTACCTGAATGTAACTAAGAGAATGAATCTAAGTTGGAAAATATTCTCCAGGATATTACTCAGAAAAACTTTCCTAACCTAGTAAGGCAGGATAATACTCAATTCCAGGTAATACAGAGAACACCACAAAGATATTCCTCAAGTAGAGCAACTCCAAGACACATAATCGTTAGATTCACTGGGGTTGAAATAAAGGAGAAAATTCTAAGGGCAGCTAGAGAGAAAGGTCAGGTTACCCATAAAGGGAAGTCTATCAGACTAACAGCAGATCTCTCAGCAGAAACCCTACAAACTAGAAGATAATGGGGGTCAATATTCAATATCCTCAAAGAAAAGAATTTTCAACCCAGAATTTCATATCCAGCCAAACTAAGCTTCATAAGTGAAGGAAAAATAAGATTTTTCACGAACAAGCAAGTACTCAGTGATTTTATCACCACCAGGCCTGCTTTATAAGAGCTTCTGAAAGAAGCGCTACATACAGAAAGGAACAACCAGTATCAATCATCCCAAAAACTTACCAAAAGCTAAAGAGTATTACCATAATGAAGAATCTATATCAACAAATGGGCAAAACAGCCAGCTAGTATTAAATGACAATATTAAACTCATATATATTAATATTAATCCTAAATTTAAATGGATTAAATGCCCCAATCAAAGACATAGACAGGCAAATTGAATAAAAAGTCAAAACCCATCGCTGTATCCAGATCTATCTTACAAGCAAGGACACACAAAGACTCAAAACAAAGGGATGGAGGAAGATTCACCAATCAAAT